>JAUIRJ010000519.1:0-14501 GCA_030555515.1 Acutogordius australiensis | reverse complement strand
ATTGGTCAATTCCACCTCAAATCGACAAACTTTTTCCCTTGAAGTCTCAGTTTTGGCTGAAAATTGGTACATTGGTAGGTTCTTGGGTGCTGATAAAAACCTAAATTTATTTTGACCGGAAGTGATTTTTGACCGAGATATGAGCAAAAGTATTTTTCATTTTTTTGCAAAAAAAAATTTGAGGCAACTTTGCGCGCATGTATCATCAAAAGTATTGTAGCTAGAGTTATAATTTTTTTTATATTTTGAAGATTGTAATAAGGGCTACCTTAGACGCAAAAAATATTTAAAATTTTTTTTTTTAAGTTACCAAAAACTTAAAGTCAAGTTTAGACACAAATAGCTCAAACACGTACCTTTAAATTTTCTGAAAAATTTATATAATATGGCCCTTAGTAATGTTAATAATGATCTAAAAAGTTTGGGACCGGCATGACTTTTTACAAAATTTAAAAAAAATCAATTTTTTGCCCTAATTTTGGGAATGCCCTTTGCACTATATTATAATATGCCAATGTGCCAAATTTCACAGTATTCAAAAAGCAGGACATATGGGCAATTATGTTAGACCATAATAGTTTGATTTTATTGATTACTACTATTATTAAATTTACAATAAGTGAACCTTAAAACCGAAAAAAGTAAAAATTCTGCCTGTTTTCAAAATCGACTTTCTGGTTAAACAGCCAACCTTTTTTTAATATTTAACATTCATTTTATAGATAAAATATCGCTTAATAACATATAATAGCCCCAGTTTTTTTCATTCGATTTTGACTCTTCTACAACAAAAATACCAAAATTTGCCAAAAAACAGCAAATTTTCAGGTGTCAAAAAACTAACGCAAATTGTATTCGTCTGTGCAAGCATATTTTTTTTTTATTTTTGCATAATTAACTAATAATATCTAGAACCTATATAATCAGTCATAATTTGCCTGTTTAAGTGTTAAAAAAATAGTATATATGTTATGTATAGAAAATCTTAAAAGAACGAGATAGGTAAATTACAAAAAAAAGAGATTATGAAATCATTCCATTATTTTAATTAAATTTGTAATTTGTTATATTTATTAAAACATATAATTGTGTTAAAATTCGTTAGGAACGCATTTAGTTATAAAAAACTTTAGGTTAATGCCCAAATCCATATGCCTATAGAATCAAGTAACAGTGATATTTCCTCTTTTTTTAAGGTCTGGTGCGTCTATATTATAAAACTAAGATGTAATTGGGAACTAAAATTGTTGGTTTTTAAACATTATTAAGGTCGGTTAGATATATTATTGTATGCCTTGTTCTAAATAGCCTTTCAAAAACATATATGGCATTTGTAAAAATTAGTGAAAAAGACTGAATGTCTATATATTTATATTAAAAAAGATCTAATATTTAGTCTCATTGAAGCTAATTCTGCCCGTTTGAAGTTGTTTAACCCTAGAACTGACTTGTTTTTTGTATTTATAGTATTAAAACACCATATCAATATGTTTTATAAAATATTTGACTTTTTACGTTTATTTTAAGTTTGTTGATAATCATAAAAAAAGAACATCTGTTGAATCCTAATATTCTGAATAGGCCAAATATATTCTATTTTACTTTTTATTATCAGATTTAACGTTGTTAAGGCTGTTTTATTGAAAAACTATTGAATAAAGGAAAAAAATAAATTTTTACAAATTTTTTAACCTTATTTTTTCTAAAATCCTCCCAAAATTTTTTTTATACAATAAATTTAACAAATTTTCTATATTTTGCCGAGGATAAATATTGAGTATTATGTACAATTTCTAATATTGTTCATCAAACTAAAAAGGACTAGTAAAAGTTAACAAATATAAGCATACAAATTTTAAGTTTTTATTTTTTCCACCTTAAATTTCTAAAAAACTTGGCAAACTTTTGTTTTTATTCATAAAAAGAAATTGGTTCGTTAAAAAATGTTGGGGGAAATTTATGTTATACAGCGATGTTTTATGTATAAAATGCATTTTTAAATTGGTTTGGTAGTGACCCAGAAAGTCGGCTTAGTAAAATACTGAAAATTACCAATTTTTTTGATCTGAAGTTCCCTTTTTCTTTCCAAAATTGACAATAGTATGAATCAAATAAATAAAACTGTTATAGCCTAACATAATTGCCCCTATGTCTAACTTCTTATATATAATCAAATTTGGCACTATTAAATATTTTAATATAGTCCAGGGAAAAAATTTTTGTCTAAAAATCAAAAAAAAATTTTTTTTTTAATTTTTTAAAAAGTCTAGTCGGTCCCATACTTTTGAGTTCACATATTAATAATGAATACTAAGGACTGTATTTCAGCAATTTTTTAAGAAATTCAAAAATACGTTTTTTTAGTTATATCAAACTGAATGTTCTTTACAAAATTGTAAAATTTTAAAATAAATTTTTTACAGTAATAAACACATGCAAGATAGCCCTTATTGTCCTCTTCAAAATAAAAAAAAAATAAGTCTCTAGCTATAATACTTTTTGACTTATAACCTCCCAAAGTTGCATCAAATGTGAAAATTCATCTTGCAATTTTATTTTCTTTTGCCCCTATCTTCGTCAAAAATCACTTCCGGTCAAAAAAAATTTCCAGATTATGAGATATCCTTAGATACTACCTCCATGTAAAATTTCAGCCAAATTAAAAGGGGTACCCCTCCCGGACTTGTTGGATTGAGGTGGAATTGACCATTATATATATTATATAAAATATTTATGCTAATATAGTAATAAAATATTAATTTGACTCCGCAACCGGCATGATTTTTTTAAACATAATAATTTATTAATGGGTTGAATGGTATTTAATTGACTTTTTGTTTTACATGGAGTGATAATCTAAGACCAAAATATAACACAGTGGCAACCAATGGAGCACCTAAAAAATTAAAGCAAAGATATTCCTATTTCCGTTTTTTATTTAAATAATTTTTAAGGCTTAATGTCGAAATTATGATAGTTAAGATTAAATTTAAAATTTTCATTAACTGTCATACATATATTTAAATTAATAACACAGGTCGACAAAAAATGGCGACCAATTTTAAACATATATATTTTGAAAGAGTTCTTTGAGCTCATTCCAAATATCTTTTCCGTTTTTTTTGAATAGGTCTAATTTTTTACCTAGATGGGTTTAAAAGTACCAAAAACCTCAATATGTCCTATATTTATAGGCACTTTTCGTGCCTTTAAAATAAAAATAAATAATAGAAAAATATATTTTACTATTGAAAAACTCTTATATTGTTATATAACTTTTTTAGAATTTACTTATCTCATTTACTTTTTTAAATATTTGATTTTAAAAAACTCAAAATTTCCAAAAAATACGCGTCTGAAAGTCTGTGCTTCAAAATTTTATATATTAAAAAAGGGGCTACTAAACTCTTAAAGATTGTAGTGCGTGCTGCTACTAATACTGGCATTATCTGCCGGCCTTTCACTTACTTACATATCTTGATGTAGTTCTGTGCTTCAAAATATTATATGTTGAAAAAGGGGTACTAATGTGGCTTAATACGCGCTGCTACTAATACTGGCATTATATGCCAATCCTTCACACTTACATATCTTGCTTGATGTAGTGTAGTGTATTTAGTAGCCCCTTTTTTAATATCTAAAATTTTGAAGTACAGACTTTCAGACGCGTATTTTTTGGAAATTTTGAGTTTTTTAAAATCAAATATTTAAAAAAGTAAATGAAATAAGTAAATTCTAAAAAAGTTATATAACAATATAAGAGTTTTTCAATAGTAAAATATATTTTTCTATTATTTATTTTTATTTTAAAGGCACAAAAAGTGCCTATAAATATAGGACATATTGAGGTTTTTGGTACCTTTAAACCCATCTAGGTAAAAAATTAGACCTATTCAAAAAAAACGGAAAAGATATTCGGAATGTACTCAAAAAACACTATCAAAATATATATGTTTATAATTGGTCGCCGACATAAAGTTGTTATTTGTCGACCAGTGTAATTTAAAACGAAACTATTGTTACGTTTTATATAATTAATTTTTATATATTTTTATGTTATAAAATAAATTTATTCACTTTTTAAGGCAAATTATCTATTAATTAATGACAATTTGTTTCCTATTTATTATATAATTTTTTTTATACCCGTTAAACGTATTTGTTTGGCAGCTGATTTAAAGTATATAATAAACCTAGAATTTTTTTTTCATCTGTGTCTTAAAGTTAAAGAAAAATATTTTAAAACAATGGACCTGTTTTCCAGCAAAAGATGAATTTTACCTATTTAAAATTGCTCAAAAGTATAAGGAACTAAGTTTTGTTTATTAAATATTAAAAAAAAATTATCAGTTAAATTTATTAACAGCTCTTTTTGGCCTTTTTCAAAATTTCACCCTACCTAAATCAGCTTATTATTTTAATTAATAATTATATTTGTTGTTACTATAGAGTGTCCCAGGTGTGGTTGAAAGCCTAAAAATTATAACTCGTGTCAAATCCAAGCGTATAGCCAAATTTGCTTTTGATTTTGCTGTCAAATATGGTCGGAAAAAGGTCACTGCCGTTCACAAAGCTAATATTATGAAGTTAGGTTAGTTTAAACATTTATTGATTTAACCTGTTTAAATTAGATTAAATAACAATGGCAATAACAAAAAAAAACAACTTAAACGAATTTGCAGGGTTTGTAGATAATTTTCGATTACGAACCCCGATTTGGTTTGTTTTTTCAATGTCTTTTAAATTGATTTCAAAGTTTAGGAAAAAATCGATAAAATTTTTAAAACTATTAAGTTTGCAATATTGGCATCAAATAAATACTATAAATTTTCAGCAATTTACTTTTAAGGTATTTAAGATTAGAAAACCAATTTTATGACAAAAACTATTAATTTAAAAAAAACGAAAAAACAAATAAAAATAAAAATTATATAAATAATTTTAAACGCCTAAAATTATTATAATGTTTCGTTAATTCAATTATATTATTAAACTTTAGTTTCCACTCATTGGTTTTGTAATATTAAACCCCAAACCTCAATCTTATTTCATTTTGGACAAATAATCTATAATCGTAAGCTTTAAATATTTTTGATCAAAGTCGGTTCTTAAAAGCCGGCCCGCCCGAAAAACGGGCCTGATCGGGCCGACGTTTTAATTCTCATAGCGCCCTATATTTTTTAATTTATGACAAATTTAAAATCACACGGTGAAGGGTATTACTTCTTTACTCTATATTTTATTAATTATTTTAAAACATTTTTTAGCCTCTAACAAAAAAATTTTAGGTCGTATTTTAAAATTCAGGCCGAGCCGGATAATATGTCAGGGTGTATGGACCGGAATATCACGGCCCGGTTTGAACCCTAATTTGTAATCAGCACCAAAAGCTTTACCAAGAACGACAGTTGCCACAATAATGATTAAGTTGTCTAAATTTTTGTATCCGGTTCAATATATAGCCTTAAAAACTCATAAATGGAGATATTTTTTGTTTTTCAATTTGAATTATTTTTGCAATTACGGTTTTAATAGGAATATTAAAAATCATGTTTTGCTCAACGCTACTACATATTTACAATTAAAAAAGGCGATGGACTGTTTTTGAATTGCTGTCGTGAAATATCAGAGCTGTACCCATCGATAAAGTTTACTGATACCATAGTAGATAACTGCTGCATGCAACTCGTTTCAAACCCTTGGCAATACGATGTCATGGTTATGCCAAATCTTTATGGTAAACATTTTTTAGGCTATTTCTAATTTTGTCATTAAAAAGTTTTGCACCGTGAATAATATTTTTTTTCTCCCATTTATCTTTATCCTTCTTTTTTTTTGCTTTCTTTTATAATTTTAAGTTTTTAAACATGAAAATACTAATTTTTATTTAATAACTTGCGTGTTTATTTTTTTTTTATTTTTTTTAGGAAATATTGTAGACAATTTGGCTGCAGGTTTAGTTGGGGGAGCTGGGGTAGTACCGGGACAAAGTCATTCGGATACCACAGTCATTTTTGAAACAGTATAATTTTTATTATCTTATAATATATGACCCCGTCTATTCATCTTTTATAAACTGCAATTAAAAAAAAAAAATTGGTTATACTTTGTAAAATAGGTTGACATAAATTTAGAGCCAGGCAATTGTCTAATTTATTCGTTATTTTTTTATTATGTATAGGGTGCCCGTCATCCTTTTGCAGAAGCTGTTGGTAAGCATATTGCTAATCCTACTGCCATGCTTTGGACTGCTTCCAATATGTTAGGATATTTGCAATTACACAAATACCAAAAACTCATTAAAGACGCCCTCTTTAAAGTTATACTCGATGGAAAGGTAAGAGTTATTTTTATTATTATATTTTTGCAGATATCACACCAAAGTCTGTTAATTTATATTATTTATAGTATGGGAAATATTTTTAAGGATTAGTATATATGAGTGTTTAGTGACACAAAATTATTTAAATTAAACAATTAACATTCGTATATATAAAATGTAATATCGGAAAACATAAAAAGCAAAAAAGAAATTTTATATTATTTTAAGTAGTATGTATACTTTACCGCTTTATATAGGAAAAAAAAACAATTTTCCTTTCAACATCTTCCGGGGGTGCAATATAAAATATCTTTCTAAAACCAAAGGGTCTCCCGAAACATACTGTCAAGGTGACTTCTTTTACCACAAAATTTTTGGAAACTTAGGACATAACTGTTAACCCACTTCCTGGCCATATTAACATCTCGTAAGAAATATGGACAAATTTTTTAAGTGTAACAATCCCGGCCGATTATAGCTCTTGGAAAAAAGCCCCAAATCTAAAAACATCCTGCCAAAGCACCTTATTTCAAGACATATTTACCGGTAGTACATCAGTGCTGACACAAACATCTGACCGGCCATCAATTATAATCGTTGAGGTATATACACCTTCCTCACTAAATTTAATAAAATTCTACTTTATTGGCTCCCCCCTCTCCCTAGCGGAAGGTAGTTTAAGGTCATTGAATTTAATAAATAAAAACAGATTGTTCTGGCCGAGGCTCGACAGGCAAGTAAAAGGTTTGATGTTGGTGATAATTCTTTTTTCAATTTACCAAAGACCTCATGAATCAAATGTTCGGGTCCGTAGAATTTTGATAGATGCTCTTTAAAAAATATTTACGACCATCACTTTCTTGAGAGCGGAACCGCGCGATTGTTCTCTCGGCTTCATAGCTTAATGTTTTTGCATAGTTGTGAAGGTTGTTTCGCCATATCCTGATCATGGAAGCCATTTTTGAGTTGTCATCCGTGGACATTTGTTTTCTTTCATACTATACCGATAATTTCTGTTCTTGTTGTTTAAGCGTATTGACGCGCCTCGTTTTTTCGACACAAAAAGTTTGTGCGGGTAGGCATTGTGTTATTGTCTGGAAAGAGCAAGTTTTAAATTAAGACCATCTTAACGAGGGAGTAGAATTAGCTGGAGACAGCCAGTTCAGTTAAGGGTCGTCTTCCTAATGGTTCGATCCCCATCTTGGACAAAACTTTCTTTCCGCAGGTACCTCGGGCCGGGGCCTGTTCTTGGCTTTGTCGCATAAATTATTAAAAATACGCGTTGGTTACCAGTTTATCATGTTATATAGTAGCTATTAATGCCCGTGTTTTATGTATGAAGATTCGCACTCATCGGGTAATGGTGAGCCTTAGAACTGAACTTAGGAGTCCTTTAATCATTAATTGGATAATAAGGGTCAAGCTGAGGTGATGGCGGGTTCCACGGCAGGCCAACTAACCAGTTTGGCAGTAGATAAAGGCCGTAATGAAAATTATAAACCGAACGACTTTGGTTATAAATAGGCCGATGGATTCCTCGGGCAAAGGCTACACTGCCATAGGTAATTTGGCGTTCTCGAATATCCATGGTTCGTGGGTGGGTAATATATTTCCACGTTGAATATACGGCGGTTGGTCCCGCTGACTCACTCAGCCTTCTGGAATTAATCCGTCTCGAATAATCAAAACTAGCGGGTTGATGATAATCAAACAGCCTAGGCAAAAAATATTATGAGCGTCCTTAATTTTTTTTATTAATAAAATTTTCTTTTTATTAAGCATAACATTTATAATTTTAAGATGCAGTTTTTAAATTAATAAACCGGACAATAAAAGTGGACGACTTTAAGCATCATTTATGGCACCTATTGTTTTTGGTATCAAGTTTTGGTGCTGATTACGAACATAAAATCAGAATTTTCGCCAATGCCTCAGATTTTTAATTGAGATTTTTCTATTTATGGGGTATCTTGGGCTTCGGTATTACAAAACCTATGGGTAGAAACAAAAGGTTAAATATATATTTTGATTTAACATTCATTAATTAAAGGCGTTTGAATTTTTTTAAAATATTAAATTTTTCGTTTTTGTAAAATTAAAGGTTCTCGTCATATTTGTTTTTTATCCTAAATACCTTGTAAGTATATTGCTCATAATTTTGGTTAATATTTTTAGATATGTTTTTTATAAGTAAAAATATGTCAATAGATTTTTTGGAAAATTAATAGCTTAAGGAATTTTTTTGAACTTTGGACGCAGTATAAAATTGGAGACATTGGTAGAAAACCCGGAATCGTTTACGCAAAAAAAATTATAAAAAAACCCTGTAAAAATCGTTTACGTTTTTTTTGGTGTCCAGTGTTATTTTCAATGGCTTTGGCTGAAATAAAGAAAAAGAAAGAAATTGTCAAAAGTTGCTTTTAGAAAATTTTAGATATTAATCTAATCAATTTGATATTATTACACAGGTCAACAAATATTAATGTCAGAAACGTGAATTTTATGAAAACATATAAGAATGCATCCCCATGATGGCCTAATCTCATATGTGTTTTTCGTTTTTCTTAGTTTCTTCCGTCTTTGGCTCCTTAGATCCGTCTATAACGAAAAATGGCCTTTTTGACTAAATTGACAGATCTAAATATACCGTAAAAAGAAAAATTTTTAAAATCTTTTTTGCATATAAAAACCCCTTGTAACCTATATTAATCACAAATAATGGAAATAAATTTTATTAATACATTAAGCTCTTACATCGGCATTTAGATAATACAAAATATTTCGCGTCCAAACTTAAATACGACACGATATATTATCAGTTTTTTATGAAAATATTATTTGAAGTTTGAATTTAACAGTTTAACTATTGTGAATATGCAAAAATGAAATTTCAATTTATTTTTGTTTTTGAATCTTTTTTGGTTTTTTAACTTTTCTTCCTAAAATTTTCAATGTTTATAACTGACTAACTAAGTTTAATTAGGAAAAACAGTAAACGGATTTGATATTCCCTAAGATGGCTGTTTTGATCTCCGTAGTTAATTTAAAACTCTCAAAAAATTGTTGACCTGTGTTATACGTTAGCTTAAACGACTCAAATATTTATAGGATAGGTCATAAAAAAATTTAAGCTATTTTCGCAATTGTGAATTTGTAAAAGAATGAGTTTTAATGCGGCTGAGAATGATGGTAACACAAAATTACTCTCCTATTGTGCAAGTTTCTTAATTAAAAGTAAATTTTTAAAAAAAAAAATTAAGCATTATATTATTAATTTTTCACATTTGGGTATTAGAAGTGTTTTGCGTAGCTAGTAGATTTAAAAAGGTTTTACCATAGTTAATAAAATAGAATAAATATTATTTTATTTAAGAGCTAAAGTTTACATAATTAAGTCTCATTTCTTCTGATTTTATTGTTTGTGCAAACTAACATGTGAAAGAACGGAAAATGTTATGTTAAAAGGATAGTACTTTTAATCTGCATGTTTACTCTAATTTTTTTTTAAAAATATAACCTATATATATATCGTTAAGGTACGAACTCGTGATATGGGAGGATATGCTAGAACTCGGGAATTTACTCAAGCCGTTATAAATTGCATTAGAGAATAACGCTTTTAATTGTAAATATTCCTTTTTATGTCTTATTTATTTATTTATCTTAATTTTTTTTTCTATTATTATAATAATATATAGTGTTATATAAAAGTTTGAACTTGTCTTATTAAATGTTGTTAGCATTTAATGACGAAAAGGAAATATTACCTCAATATTTTGCCAATATTAATCAAACACGGCTATCCAAAACATAAAGCTATGCGTTCCAAGTCATTTAAACACCTAAAAACAATTTTGATTTTTGTGATCCTTCTAGTTAGTAAATAGGACTTGAATCAAGATGACAAAATTTTATAAAAAAGACTAAAAGACTGTTTTTATTACATTTTGAATTTTTTTAATTTTTACTATTTCCTGTTTGATCATTTTTAATAAGGCGAAATTTTGGAACCGTGATCTTTATTTTTTGTCATTTAAATGCTCAACAAAAAAATTATGTTATATATTGTCTATACTGTATTTAAATTTTCTTGCTGCCTGCGTGCTAAACTTAATAAACTTATTTAACTTATAGATTTAAACAGCTATTAGACTTATCTACAAAAATATATGAAGTTAAAATAAAAATTATAAATCTTAAATAAAATAATCTCTATGCCTTATGGGTTTTTTTTTATTCTAAATTTAACCTCCAGCCTTGGCCCCGCAAAACCTGGAAAGTCGAAATAAAAAAATCCTTTAATATATGAGTGAGTCATGTGTTTTCCCTATGTTTCTTTTTTATTATAATCTTGTTTTTTGGGCGAGGAGCATTTATTGCTATGCGGCGACGTTCAACACCTGGGGTTTGTAGGATTAAGTGCGTCTTTCCGCCAAATCCATAATATTCATTTAAATGACGCCGTATTCTCCGGGATATTGCAGCTTGCAGGCTTTACGACCCTGGCAGAAGTCGACGGCCAGAGTTATTACCTGATAAAACAATGCCCCCTTGCCCTACATTTCTTGAAAGAGACGGCATGCTTGTAACATATTGAGCCCTGTCGATTACTAGGCAATCACTTTACCTAGACCACAAACTATATAATTTCCGGCCAGCAAAATGACAATATTTAATTATACAAAACAATGGTGTAACCTATTTATTTTTTTACATAATATTTATATAAAATTTTATACTTTGAAGCATATTTCAAAAGTCATAAAAAAATAAAAATGGGTTTAATTTGTTACAAAGAATATATGATATATGTATCGTCTTCACAGTGATTAGCAATTTTAACATTTAGGTCATTGCGTAATTGGTCATTTTTATTAGAATCAGTAACGATCATTCGTCCCGGAAACGTTGTGTTTAGTGTTACTTGCTGGGATGTTATTATTTGATGGTTGTCGTATTTTCGTTTTCTATTTGGTGAAAAATTGGTAACCGGAATTTTAGAATATTTGGTTGAAGAGGGATTATTTACCGCAGTAAGTTGGTGGCTTGTCGCAAACGAATTATTCGGTCTGTAATAAAATTTTTGGATTAATTAAAAAAAACAGTTTAGAGCCATATGAATAAAATTTCATTCGTTATTATTTTTTAATCTTAGCTCGTAGAAACATTGGCATAAAATTTTACCTTTGATATTTTACATGAGAATCTCTGTCCAATTGCTTGTGTTCTTCTTTGTTTCCATTGATTAACATTTGCCTTATAATGTTTTGCCCTATATCGGTACTACTTGGGTTTGTTGTTGAATAGGCATTTTCCTCTTTCAAAGCATCATTTATCCTTTCATTGCACGCAGCCTTAAGATTATTTTGATTGGGTAAATCAATTGATATTGAGGCCAAAGATGAGCTGAGCCGTGTACTCACTCCGTCAAGGGCCTCATTAACCATGTCAATGGGAGGCATTGAATTTGAACTGTTTTCATCTTCGAGTAGGGAGGCTGGATATCGTGGGAGTGATGGTGGACCCCGCTTGAATTCTCCATTTGATTCTGATTGATTGTTGCCGATGAAAATTGGATTGTAGTGGGTTAGGTGTCCCGAACTGTTTATATTAAAATCACATTGCTTATTAGGTACAACATTCAACAGGTGTTGCGGGAACGGAAGGTTTCTAAATGTTTTTGGCAAAACTGGTAAAATACCCTGATCACCGAACCTCTCTTTAAATGATGTATCAGTTGAAACTGGATTAATGTCTCCCGCAATTTCGCACACCATATAATTATGGCCCTTATTTTGTATTAGAGGAAAAAATTTATTTTGACATTCATTGTTATTGCGATTGGTTGAACAATGTGTCCCCATTATAAGCTCTTTTCTAATTTTATCACGATCAAATCTTTCTACCATAGATGTATCATCGGTGTTTGTTGATGTGGTTTGATTTGAGAACGTTTGATTAAGAATTATGTTATTGTTATCTGAATGTAACGGATCAAAATTATTCCTAGTAACAGGGTGCGATGATTTGGGCACATGAGAACTTGCTGGTGTATTGTTGTGGCATGTGGCAAGGGTAACATCTCTGGGTGATGATAGAGGTGACGAGTTTATCGCTATACCAGGAGAATTTTTCTTATATATAAAGAATTGTGCTTGGATAATTTTATTGACCGATTCCATTGCATATTGGGACGATGAGCTAGGTGTCTGATGTTTGGTTTTTACGTTTCGCAAGAAAATTTGGTTTTGCTGACGGAGAAGTGGATCATTTTTGTTAGTATTGGGATAATTATAATTTTGGCTTGCTTGAAGGTGAACACGAACCTGACTGTTGTTGCTACTTGCTGTAGTGTGTGGCAATAGGGTTTGCATTGTTTGATTGGGTAAATGATTGGATACATTAAAGTCTGAAGAGTTTGACGTAAATTTATTTGACGTTTTATATGAACAGTCAAATTTTCGATTCAAGTTGGATTTTGCCGTGTTTTTCGAATTATTGATACATATATCGGTGTTATTTAAGGTGCCTTTCATGCGAGTTTGAATGTTTCTAGATGGTAATGGCTTGTCCAACTCTTTATTTCTATGGGTAGAATTATTGGGAGATCGTGTCAAAAGGGAATGAGGGAGTGAATGGATATGAGCAGCAGATCCAATGTACCCTGAAGGATGGTGTGGGAAGCAGCACCACGAACACTCGAGGAGAGATTTAATGAAGTTTGCAAGTTGCCTATTTGTGGCACGAGACGCAGAATGTGGTTCATCGTATATGATGTCATATCTGTGATTGTGATAAGGATTGAAATTAGGTAAAACAGCATGCTACTTTAATATGAAACTTTGAAAAAAGGGCTCTGTATTTGTTAAAAATATACAGTGAAAAAACTCAATCATTAGATTTAGTTAACACACTCACTAATTATTGTTTACTACACTAGGAGAATTACCAAAATTTGTCGACATCCAGGCTTACTTTTGCCGCGGAATACTTCCCTAACCAACATTGAACTTCACAAATAGAGTTGTCCATTTTAAACCCCCTTTACGAGTTTTAAAGCTATGTTACCCCATTTTTTATGTTTTAAAACAAAAACCTTGCTAAATTCATCTATCTCTAATTCTACATATTGGGACAAAAAGCGAAGATAACTCAAGAATCCCCTAAAAAAATTCTAAAATTTTTTTATAAAAAAACCCATGTAACTTGTATTTATCATCTCGGGTAGTCAGAAATAAAATTTCTAAGTATATCAAGCTCTTATCAACATTTAGATTGTATAATATATTTGGCACCCAACCTAAATATTACAATATTTACGTTTTTAATAAAAATATTATTTAAGGTTTAGTTTTAACTTAATACAATAATTATTTTTTTCAATAATTTTTTGTTTAGTTTCTTTTTTTGATATTTTTTCTGAATTTTTTAATGTTTATAGCTGAGTTACTAAATTTGATTAGAAAAAACGGTAAACGGAATTAAAAATCCCTAAGATGGCAGGTTTAATCTCTGTAGTTAGCTCATGAATCTCAAAAATTTGTTGACTTGTGTTATTGAAAATCGGGCGATTAGGGAAATCAATTATTCATTACGGACCCTTCTTGTGTTCTAGCTTCATAAATAAATGTTATGTTTCAGTCATTCTACCCATCCTAACTCTTGGAATGAAGTAATTTCGTCTTCCCAATAAAGCATTGTCTCTGTTTTCAAAGATTCACGATCAGCCCATTCGCTAAATAATTGGAAAGTTTGCAAATAAATAGCTGGGCTAAAATTCCACCTGTTGGACCCCTCAATCTAAGTTCTTTTGACGTATATGCAATAAAAAAGAGCGGTACGTTTTTTTATTATAGGTCCAGTATAGCATTAACATTAAAAAAATAGTATTTTTAACACCTGTATCTATGGACGTGGACTTCTTGTTCTGGGTATTTTAGTAAAAATAAGATAACATCTAATGGAGAATTAAATTTTATCTCACAAAAATTTGATAAAAATCTTGATGATGCCAACCTTAATGAGACTAAATCTAAAAACGATAAAATAATCTTGCAATTTTAGAAGATATTCAACATTTATAGTGCTGGGGTCTTTTGGGCCCGATTTCATATCAATAATCTTACGAGGTGGCATAAGAGCCTTTATAGTAAGTAGAAAGGCAAAGCCTACTATGCCA
>JAUIRJ010000518.1:0-14506 GCA_030555515.1 Acutogordius australiensis | reverse complement strand
AGGGTAGGGCTAATTTGTACCGCGCGAATAGGTTGGGGTCCGTACGATCCAATTTTAACCTCTATATTTTGGAAAGTTAAAGCTAGGATTTTTATTTTATAATATTTTGAAGAGAAATACCTGCTTTTTAATTATCAACTATAAATTAGTAATGAAGATTGCAAAAGTTTATTTAGTAAAAAAAACTCTGAAAAATTAAAAAATTTTTTAATATTACATTAAATAAATCATGTGAATAAATTTATCAATATTAATAATTAAAGTTTTTAGGTCGGGTGAAACATATTATAAAAGATTCATGAAAAAGTAAAATGAAAAAAAAATAATTTTTGGCTATTATTTACCTTAATAAATAAAAAAAAGATATCTTTCATTTTTATTAAACATAACAATCATGTTATAAACTTAATTTATAAAACTAATATGAAAGAATACTTAGAAAATAAGGTTGTAAATATTAAGTTTGAATTTAATTAGAGTCAATAACATTGTTTTTAACATTGAAATAAAGATGGGGTCCATATTTGACCCCAATTCAATTTTTATAAACAGATTTTGTTATTGGACTTATATCACATTAATTACAGGTTCGGTTTAATATATTCAAGAAAAAAGTCACAAAAATTTAACCCATAATATATAATAATTTTAAAGATTCAAGATTTGCTGGGGTCCCTATGGATCACACAATGCTAATGGTGGGAACAAAATTTTAAATTGTTATCCAATGTCTTTAGATACCATAGTGTCGTTATAACGCAGGTCAACAAATTTTTGATAGTTATGAGCTAACTAAGTAGATTAAACCTTCTATCTTAAAGATTTAACGTTTTTTCAAATCAAACTTAGTTAGTCAGCTATAAACATTCAATATTCAAAAAAATGCCTAAAAAAAAGATTTCAAAAACAAAAATTTGAATTTTTTTTTCATATTTGCAACAGCTAAGCTGCTAAAAACTTAAAATAAAAGTTTATTAATACCATAAATTGTTTTGCATTTATAAGTTTGGACGCGAAATATTTTGTATCATCTAAATGTTTGCTATTTACTAAAAAATGTTATTTGAAATTAAAAAAAACAATATATATAGCAGATAAGGATGTCATTGATATATTCTTTTATGTTATAAAATTCCCGGGCCATTGATATTTGCTGAGCTGTGTAATATATTAAAATTTCACTTCCACTTTATTAATGTTTTTAACGTATTGGCTTAGAAATCTTTATAAAAAATTTTATGATAAAAAAAAATTGAGAAAATGAGTAAAAAAATCAATAATATTTATTTGTGAACGCCATATATATATGTTAATTGTCTTATATAATTATAATTTTTCTCAGCTTTTAAAATAGTATCCTAAATTTAACTTGTATTAGACTCTTTGTTTACAGTAATCTACATATAAGTGTTTTTAAATAGAAAATATTCAAAAGCCCAAAATTTTGATTAAATATGCTGGTCCGGTTTAAACTAAAAAAAAGTGTACCTCAAAAAATAAAATAACATATTTTTTGAGGCTAAAAATTAGTGAAAGTTTAAATTATTCTAAGTTTAAATCAATAGTTTAATTTTCAAAACTTTTCTGGCATTGATGATGTTTTATCACTAATACATACAAAGTGCGTATGATTTTGTTTGTCACTATTATTATATTTTTTTAATTGCTAATATATTATATTAAAAAATCAGTTTTTAACTTATGGCCACGTTCAAAATTATAATTTGTTTCTTAGCAAAAAATTTGAATTCTGGTTTCTTATGTTATTCATATAAGAAAAATGCCATACCTTTTAAATTTTTGGCAAATCTTTTTTAAATTACTAAGCATACAAATTACACCGGACAACAAAAAAAACTACATAAACGATTTTTTGAGGGTTTTGTAGATTATTTTTTTGCGATAACGACCCCCGGTTTAGTTTTTTTTCTAAGGCATCCATTTTTTTTTTAACCGCATCCAAAGTTTAAAAAAAAGTTCAAAAAATTTTTTTATTATTAATTCTACAAAAAACTATTGGCATATTCAGATTCCTTATAAAAAAACCTATCTAAAAAAGGTTATTACATAAATTGTAATTTACTTTTAAGTTATTTAGATCAAATAACGGAGTTTAACAAACCACTGATTTTATAAAAATGAAAAAATAAAAAAATATTAAATATTTAAAAAAAAACTTAAACCCCTTACGTTAATAATGAATGTTTTCGTTATCTAAATAAATTTTTAATCTTTTGTTACTACCATAGGATTTATGACATAAAAGCCCAAAATACCCCAAAAATTGAAAAATCTCAACTTTGACACCAAATAACTAAAAATCTGAGGCCTTGGCTAAAATTCTGATTTCATATTCGTGATCAGCGCCAAAAACTTGATCAAAAACCATAGTTGACAAAATGTTGCTTAGGGTCGTCCAAATTTTGTTGTCCAGTGTTATTAATATAGAATTTACCACAAGAACCAACGGTTTCACATATTATAAATTTTCATTAAATTTTAGCAAGTTACTATTCCATAATTATCGGAATTAAAACAGTTAAATTTTAAGGGTTGCCACGTGTATTAAGTATTTTGGCAAAAAAGTTGAAATGAAGTTAACATGAATTATAAAAAAAAGGGGCAACAAAGCACTAATAAAAAAACGCCGATTTACTTAAACATTAAATAAAATATTAATAAATAAGGCAATTTTAATTAATTTTAAAATTTAAATATTATATATCTATTTGTTAAATTTATTTATATTTTATATTAACAAATACTTGAAAAATTTATATTTTTTACATATTATAATTTCGAATGTGTTTTAAATGAAACATAATAAATCAGATGATGAAATAGGATTCCATGATTCGATGGCGCAACAAATAACCATTTTCAATTCGTACGCAATACAGGGAAAAAGTATATTTACCGATATCGGAATACGGGCCTACGGTGTGACTCCGAGCGTTTTTGTCCAACTACAATGATGTATGCATAAAGTGTAGCAGCTGATATAACTTTTTTGGTTAAATTATTGCGAATATTAATAAATGTATGAAAAAAAATGTATTAGAGACATCGGTGCGTTTAATATCTCATTTCACTCTGGCCAGATGCGGAATTTTAAAAAAGCAAAGACCTAGCATGTAAGACGTTTCTTAATCTATTAGGGCGCCACGCTTTAAAATAAAAACAATATTTATCTTCAACGCTATTAAAATTTGAGAAAATTTTATTCTCGCAAAAAAAATTTGCCCCAAAAAACAACCCAAAATGGGTCTTAAAACAATACCTTAGTCTTATGTATTATGTAAGGCAAATCCTCCGAAAACCCAAAGCGTTCAAGTTCCCCTTCCTGCAAGTCGCATTCGACTCCAGCTGAATATTCCCACTTAAATTCGTATTCGTTCCCACGCTTGGTGAAATCAATGTGATTTGCATCTAGGCAGTTAGAATTAAATGGATCGTTACAAAATCTATTTTTCGTATCATTAATGTTTTAGTTTTTGGCCTTCCAAACAAATTAACTCAAGTTTAAATCGTCGTTTCATCACCACCATATTTTCTATTTTTAGCCGGCTTGTCCGTATTATGTCTAAGATTGACGGCCAGGCCAAAAATGTAAAAATAAATTTCTGGGCTTAATGTTTGGGTCATAAAATTATTAATAAACAAGGGAGCTAAAAAATGAGATATATTCCTTATGCGATAATATATTAATTATGGTGTTTGTCCATAATGGTTAAAAAATTAGGGCAAAAAGATATATTCAGACCGGCCAGGCCTTTTAAATTCATGCTTTTCCCACCCAGTCTGCTCAAAATTTTGGTCCGGAAGGTTTTACGTTGCCGACCTTGATCTCTAGTTCAAACTAATGATCATGTACTGTTATACTTTGATTGCGTAAATCTGTTAGTCAAAAGCTTATACAAATGAATTTTGGGGGGAAATTATCGAATAATAGACCTAATTTTTATTGCATTCTTAATCGCTTCAAAAGAAAAATCTTTAAAAAGGGGAAGGGCTATTATCTCCCACTTCCTGTTAAAGCCTAAGGCGGCAGCAAATAATCATTGAAAACTAAAGCTCTAATGTTTTTATCCACAAAATTGGGTCGGTATGTTGTTAGATAGGCTGCGGCAATGAAAATTAAATTTCAAAAAAAAAAATGGGCGCATTTGATTAACATTAAGTTTAGTGTAAAAAAGGATTACAACTTTTGTTAGGCATACAATAAAACGACCAAAAAACATATTAACACGAACTAAAAACCTTAGATGTATTTAATACTTTTACACTCAATATTTAAATAATATTTATAACAATTTTAGCTTGGTTAAAATTTTTCGGGCCTTAATATTGCGTTCGGGCCAGGCCGGCCCTAAATTTATAAAAAACATATTTTGGGTTTATTTTTTAAATGATATTTTTACAAAATTTAAAATTAGATTTAACACAAATATGGCGCCAATTTATATACATATATATTTTATAATCTATGTGCATACTTGTATGAACGAATGCCAACGACATAATAACTCCCAACCATAAAAAATTCATTGATTCGTTTGATATACTGTTTTTATAAAAAATAAAATTTAAAAAAAATTTTTTTACTAGAATTTAGAAGTAAGTTTGATTTTATACATGATTAGGGCGTAATATATGACGATAGTTTCAAAGTATAAGCTCAAGGATTCCGATCGGGAAACTTCACTGATATTTGTTTAATTAAAACAAATTGACGCAAAATTGAATCATAGGAGTTAGTTAGACTAGATATTATAACTATTGAAACTACTAACTTATATCTTGCTGAACGGCCGAAGGAAAATTAATTTCCAAGAGACGTCAATTTGGTTGTGTCAATATTAGCCCTACTAAATATCAGAGGGAGTTTTTTTAATAACGTCAAAGTCGCAATTTAATATTGGTTTAATTGGATGTTTTTTTATATACGTTGATTTATAAACTTTGTACTTTATTATTTTATCTGAATGGGTTTGAGGCTATAGAAAATTGGATAATTTTCTATTTACCCTGTTTAGAAGTTTCCAGACCATTTTCCCCATTAGAAGACGACGACTTATCAGCTGAAGCTTTGCCCCTTTTAACTCTAGAGAGGGCCCCGCAGAGTTAATTGAGATATAACTCGCGCTGGTAATCTATGGTGGCATATGCTCTCATATAAACCAATGGCTTTGAAATTCGTTTACATCCAACTACTAACTAGGCTTAACGTTGCTCACTTGAAGTGTAAAAAATTCTACAAGGTTTAGTTAACATTCGTTATTCAACGTCCGACTTAAATAAAAACTTAAAATAAATGCAACACGATTTTAAAAATAAGTTATAATCTAAATGTTGTTTTCTTGCCTTAGACGCAGGAGGTTGCGAGTTCGAATCCGTGCACAGTAGCTTTTTTCTTCGGAAAAATAGCATACATGTGCAACCACTTTAAAGCTTTTGAGTGGCCTGCTTAGGCAGTAGGTCTTAAACGATGTGTCTAAAAGTAAGACCCTAGGCCAAAAACCTAGGTCGCCGGCGTGTGTGCAAATCTTTCTATTTAACCCGTCGGCAATATTAATTGCTTTGCGCGGGGTTAAAGAGTCAAATCCCTAACGGGTATGGCACCCCTAAGTGGGGAAAGGTATGGGAAAAAACCTCAAACCAAATGTTAGTTTTTTTTTTTTTTCAAAATAATATTTTGCCCTGTAATAAATTACAAAATGTATTTATTTAAGATATTGAAAGCTTAAATATGTCGCGATTAATATATTTTGCTCGGTTAAAAAACTTAAATGATTAATGCGCGTCCTTTAGTGCAGAGCTGGGAAAAAACTTATTAGGCTAAACTTATTTGTTTGCCGTAATAAAGTAAACAAAAGGTTTTAGATTCTATGAAATAAAATGTTCGCAAATGTTGCTTATATGTGTTTGTAAACGCCCAAATGCAATATTCCGCCGGCGGAATATTGTCTGGACTTGACCTCAGCGTCCAAAGCTTATAATCCGCCGGCGGAATATAAATTGGCGTACAGTCAACGACCAAAACGCAAGGAATATTGTCTGGACTTAAGCTCAACGTCCAAAGCTTATATTCCGCCGGCGGAATATTAATTGGCGTATAGTCAACGTCCAAAACGCATTTTTGCCGGCGGAATGTTGTCTGGACTTAAGCTCAGCGCCCAAAATTTATATTCCGCCAAAATTTTTGCAAAATTTAAGGGACAAACAGTGAACTTTATGTGATTAATTTTGAAATATTAATCATTGACGTTTGTGATGTTAATGAATAGAGGTCATGTTGAATTTAAATTTAGGGTTAAGGGTTAGAATAGTGCAAAAAACTTAAAGATTTGAAGATTCATAGGCGGACCGGTGTATTTAAGCGCTTTAAGCACATTTTAAAGCTTAAATTTTATAAAAACCCTCAGAAGTGCTCTAATGTTATAAAAACCGCGCAATTTTTTTGTTTTTAAAATTAAGCGAAAGGCTCTAAAAAAAGCCGAGGTATTTATGTAATGTACCTGTGACTTTAAAAGCACCAAGAATACTAACTCGCAATAAATTTTCAAATGAAAGCAGGTATTTAAAAACCATACTAAGGTGCTTTAAAACGCCTAGGTGATATTAAGAGCACGCAAAAGTCTCCTAAAGTAGTGCAGAAAAATGAATTAGGACAGCGCACAGGTGTCGAACTTTTAGGAGCACCAAAATGATAAAAAATTTAAAACTTTTAAGATTTATATAAGCCTTATTTAAACCCATTAGGGCATTCCCTGCCTAGCTGGCCCTTAAAAATGCGATATTAATGGAAGGTTTATAAGTTAAATATCTCCGATTTTAGTCCAGTTAACGAACCGGCTTTAGACCTTCGTTACAATTTTTTTAATTTCACTGGTCCCATTTATATAGTGGACCGATTAAGAATTAAAATATTAAGAATAAAGAAATTGGATGACTATAGGCTCAATAAAATTTCAAGTTTGAAGTAATATAAATATTTTGACAATCTTTTTGGATTCCCTGCCATCATTTGAAAAGTTGCGTCCCCACATAACCTTAAATCTAAAACCTTTTGGTTACCAAAAGCGCACCATATAAGGCTCAAAAGCACGAATCCTGAATTCAATCGTCCCAATTGTTTTGTAAAGAATTGAGGTATCTTAAACTTGCGCGAAACCTCTAACGTGCAAAATATAAATTACATTAAAATTTTTAAAAGCGCAGCGATATTAAATTGACCCTGAGATTTTTAAAGGCGCGCATTTCGGGCCAAATTTTGGCAAAACAGCCAGATCGGCCAGACCCAAAATTGGTGTTTTTAAATTTAAGGCCTTCCAATCCAAAAAGGCCCAAAAATTTTCAAAAAAGTTTTTTTTTAAAAATACAGTAAAAATAGAGTGTAAAAGTTATACCCATTATCGTGTAAAACTATATTCATCGTTTTTAGCTTAACGTATAACTATATACCCGAAAAATTAAAAGATTTTCATTAAAAGCGGCCAAATTTTCCCTACCTGGGCATGTAAGAAAAGTAATTGGATATTGAGTAATTAGTAAGGTTAATATATATGTAGTGGCCCGTTAAGCTATTTCAAATTTGTAAGGGGTAATTAAAACAAAAGTTAGAATTTTGACTTTAAAGCAAAATTGTGTATGGTATATTATATGAAAAAAATTATTTCAGAAATTAAATGTCCTTAATTCCTCCAATCTCACGAGCAAGTTATATAAGCGCGTTTAGACTCATTTCATTTTTTTTTATATATTTTAAAATTTTTATTTCTTTGCATTGAACGCTTTTTTACAAAGTACCAATTTTTGTTATTAGCATTTGAATATTTTTTCAGAAAGTAAAGTTTTTAAAAAATTTTTAAAAAAAAATAAAATTTCAAAAAATTCAAAGTTTTGTAATTTTTTAAAATAAGTGAAAGAAGTCTGAACGCGCCCTAATTTAAAAATAAACCTTCAAAAAGAAAATTTTTTTAGGCATTGACTTAAGACACCCGTTACTTTTTCAAATTCCAATTACGCATTAAGCCTGGAATTTGAAGTCCCCAAATGAAGTCTATAGACTAAGTGGCCCTTAACTGAAAACTAATTTTCCGATTTTATTTTTCATTTTTTGGCTATCCTCTTTAATAACATTTTGAATGTTACCACTTAATGTTAATAATAATTGACTCTCGATGGAAATTCAACATTCATCTGATTGGTAATTATGCGAATTTTGATTGGCTAATTAAATTAAACATTAAATTAGATGAATTAAATACAAAAAAATATTAAATATTTATTATAAACATTTTCTATCTAGTATTTTGATAAATTAATAAAATCAATACAAATTAAAAGAATTGAAATATTAAATTATATTAAGAATGTAATGTTGGCAAGTAATTGATTATATATAAAAAATGAAATATTTAAGTATAATTTAAAAAATTACTTAAAATATATTATATTATATATAAAATTTTTTTTCAAAATATTTTTAATTTAAGGTAATATATATGGTCAATTCCACCTCAAATCGACAAACTTTTTCCCTTGAAGTCTCAGTTTTGGCTGAAATTTGGTACAATGGTAGGGTCCTAGGGTGCTGATAAAAACCTAAATTTTTTTTGACCGGAAGTGATTTTTGACCGAGATATGAGCAAAAATATTTTTCATTTTTTTGCAAAAAAAAAATTTGAGGCAACTTTGCGCGCATGTATCATCAAAAGTATTGTAGCTAGAGTCATAATTTTTTTTTTATTTTGAAGATCGTAATAAGGGCTACCTTAGATGCAAAAAATATTTAAAAAAATTTTTTTTAAGTTACCAAAAAATTAAAGTCAAGTTTAGACACAAATAGCTCAAAAAACGTATCTTTGAATTTTCTGAAAAATTTATATAATATGGCCCTTAATAATGTTAATAAATATATGATTTAAAAAGTTTGGGACCGGCATGACTTTTTACAAAATTTAAAAAAATCAATTTTTTGCACTAATTTTGGGACACATTTATGCCCTTTGCACTATATTAGAATATGCCAATGTGCCAAATTTGACAGTATTCAAAAAGCAGGGCATATGGGCAATTATGTTACACCATAATAGTTTGATTTAATTAATTACTTCCATTATTAAATTTACAATGAAAAAGTGAACCTTAAAACCGAAAAAAGTGAAAATTTTGCCTGTTTTCAAAATCGACTTTCTGGTTAACCAGCCAACCTTTTTTTAATATTTAACATTTATTTTATAGATAAAATATTGCTTAATAACATATAATAGCCCCACCTTTTTTCACTCGATTTTGACGCTCCTACAATAAAAATACCTAAATTTGCCAAAAAACAGCAAATTTTCAGGTGTCAAAAAACTAACGCAGATTGTATTCGTCTGTGCAAGCTTATTTTTTTATTATTTTGGCAAAGTTATCTAAAAATATCTAGAACCTATATAATCAGTCATATTTTGCCTGTTAAAGTGTTAAAAAAATAGTATATATGTTATGTATAGAAATTCTTAAAAGAACGAGATAGGTAAATTCTAAAAAAAGGAAATTATGAAATTATTCCATTATTTTAATTAAATTTGTAATTTGTTATATTTATTAAAACATATTCTTGTGTTAAAATTAGTTAGGAACGCATTTAGTTATTAAAAACTTTAGGTCAATACCCAAATCCATATGCCTATAGAATCAAGTAATAGTGGTATTTACTCAATAGGTCTACTGCGTCTATACTATAAAACTAAGATGTAATTGGAACTAAAATTGTTGGTTTTTAAACTTTATTAAGGTCGGTTAGATATATATGGTGTTCCTTGCTTTAAATAGCCTTTCAAAAACATATTTGGCATTTGTTAAAATTAGTAAAAAAGACTGAATGTCTATATTTTATTTATATTAAATTGGGTCTAATATTTAGTCTTAAAATTCATCATTAAAGCTAATTCTGCCCGTTATAATCATTTAAGGTTGTTTAACCCTAAAATTGACTTCTTTTATGCAGTTATAATATTATTAACTTTTTACGTTTATTTTAAGTTTGTTGATAATCATAAAAAAAGAAAATCTGTTAAATCATAATATTCTAAATAGGCCAAATATATTCTATTTTACTTATTTTTGTCAGATTTAACGTTGTTGAGGCTGTTTTATTTAAAAACTATTAATTAATAGAAAAAAATTAATTTTTACAAATTTTTTAACCTTATTATTTTTTCTAAAATCCTCTTAAATTTTTTTTTATCCAATAAATTTAACAAATTTTTTGAATTTTGCCGAGGATAAATATTGAGAATTATGTACATATTCTAATATTGTTCATCAAACTAAAAATGACTAGTAAAAGTTAACATATATTAGCATAAAAATTTTAAGTTTTTATTTTTTACACCTTAAAATTTCAAAAAACCTGGCAAACTTTGGTTTTTATTTCATAAAAAGCTATGGGTACGTTAAAAAATGTTGGAGGAATATATGTTATATAGTGATGTTTTATGTATAAAATGCAGTTTTAAATTATCAAATTGGTTTGGTAGTGACCCAGAAAGTCGGCTTAGAATATAGGAGTAAAATACTGAAAATTACCAATTTTTTTGTTCTAAAGTTCCCCTTTTCTTTCCAAAATTGACAATAGTTTGAATCAAATTAAAAAAACTGTTATAGCCTAACATATTTGCCCCTATGTCTAACTTCTTATATATAAACAAATTTGGCACTTTTAAATATTTTAATATAGTACAGGGAGCAAATTTTTGTCTAAAAATCAAAAAAAAAAATTTTTTTTTTTGAATTTTTTAAAAAGTCTAGTCGGTCCCATACTTTTGAGTTCACATATTAATAATGAATACTAAGGACTGTATTTCAGCAATTTTTTAAGAAATTCAAAAATACGTTTTTTTAGTTATATCAAATTGAATGTTCTTTACAAAATTGTAAAATTTCAAAAAAATAATTTTAAAATAATAAACACATGAAAGATAGCCCTTATTGTCCTCTTCGAAATAAAAAAAAATTAAGTCTCTAGCTATAATACTTTTTGACTTATAACCTCGCAAAGTTGCATCAAATGTGAAAATTCACCTTGCAATTTTTTTTTCTTTTGCCCCTATCTTCGTCAAAAATCACTTCCGGTCAGAAAAAATTTCCAGAATATGAGATACTCTTAGACACTACCTCCATGCAAAATTTCAGCCAAATCAAAAAGGGTACCCCTCCCGGACTTGCTGGATTGAGGTGGAATTGACCATATATATAACGAATATAGCTTAAACTTATTAAATAACATAATTTAGGAAAACATATTTATACAAAATTAATATTAAACTAATGACCGAGTTGTGGGCGTTTAAAAATCGTGATTAAACCAAAAATTATCTTCACTCTCGTTCGGTCCCAAAAAAGTGGCTCTCCGTTAGATAGAACATGAAAATCAATGACGAACGACATTTTATTCGAGGTTTTTGGATGAAAAATAAGAATCTTAGAGCATTTTGAAGTTTTGACAGAAAAATGCGATTTTTACCGGTTTTCGACCCTTTAAACCGGCCTAAAAATTCGAATTTGACCGAAAGTTGACATATAAATATTTTAAAATACTCAAAGTTTCATGAGAAATCTAATGGCACTTTTCTTTTTCGTCTATCTATCATATTTTTCAAGCTAGTTTCCATTAAGCTTTCTGAAATTTGTTTTTTATAAATATCCTGTAAAGGTGTAAAGTATGTTTAGGGCAGAATTTCCATTGACCGAGTTCGGGATTTAAAAGTTGAGAGTTTTGGCAGTTTTTAGCTTTTTTAAATATTTTAAAATGTTTTCTAGATCAGTTTTTGACGCTGATCACGATAATATTATTTTTTCCCGAAATTTTTATGTTTAACCGGTCAAATAGCTTCTAACTCCTAAACTTTTTAAGTTATTAACGTTTTAAGGTTCAAAAGGTGGATTCCGATGCGTGACACAGCCCGAATAAACACACCAATCTAATTTTAATTACATTTTCTAAATAAAAAATATTTATTTAAAAAATTTAGATATATATGTAATTTTTGAAGCTGAATTAAATGGTGACAATATTTTTTAAAACTGATCAGCTTTTTTGAGTTATAACTCAAAATGTGTCGAAGTACAGAGTACTTTGACTCGCAACGTAATCAAGAATATTTTTTGAAGATTAAAATTTTAAAATAGCTTTTCCATGTAGTTTGAAATGCTGAATTAAATCAGGACCGTGTATGAGTTATAAGCCTAAAATTATTTCACTAAGGCATAGGCTCATAATTATAATTTACAAATTGTGAAATAAGATTTATCTGTCATTTTTGATGCTAATATTAATGGCGTTTAGATTTTTTAAAAGTGATAAGCCGTTTGTAAATTTAAATTAATATATTTTTTTAACTTGCTTTTTTAAAGTTGTAAAATATTTTTTTTATGTAGTTTATGATTCTGACTTCTTTAGTGCCAATATTTTTTTGAAACTGATCAGCCAATTTTGTATAGCTTTTAGACTTAGAGGTAATAGTAAAATTTAATATATATTTATTGACAAATCAAAGAAAATACACATAAAACGAAAACATACATACATCATATACAGAATATAAAATTTACATAAAATGATAAATCAAGGAAAAATACATAACATGAAAAATATTTGATAAAAAATATACATGATATACATAATATAAAAATTACATAAAAGAATAAATGAAAGAAAAATACATAAGCAGGAAAAATATTTGATGGAAAACATACATGGTATATAGCAGGGATGGGCAAGTAATGATTACTTGTAATTAAATTACAATTACTAATTACTCTCATAGTAATTAGTAATTAGTAATCAATTACATTTTTTATAAAGTAATTGTAATGGTAATTAATTACATTTTTTAGTAAAGTAGTTGTAATGATAATGATTACTTTTTTAAAGTAATCATTATATTGAAGGATGGAATAGTTTATTTGACGCATTTAAAGATATTATAAAATATAAATCAAAAATAATTTCTATTGTTAAGTTTAAACAAATTGAGTTAGATTTCATTGAGGAATATTTATATGTTACTAAACCTTTAGCCAAAGCTATTTTTTTCAAAATGAAAAAACGTTTTTTTATGGAGAACTAGTGCCAACATTATTTGAAAAATTAGCGGATTTAAATGACCTTAAACCTAATTTAAAATTTTGTAAAAACCTTGTCCCAAAAATGATTTCTAGTTTTGAAAATAGGTTTGAAGACCATCTTACAATGTCGGTAAATTCCAATTTTGCATTATTAGCATCAATGTCTCATCCATTTTTTAAATTAGACTGGGTAGAGGGCAGGGAGAACAAAGAAAATTTAAAATCGTTATTGATATCAGAAGCAAAAAAATGAAAAAAATTGACATATCTTCAAGTCAAAATGTTTCTAAAATTCAAAGTTTATACAGGTTTAAAAATTTACCTAAATCAAAATTAACAACTGATCTCTACGATGAGGCAGAATTAGAGGTTCTAAAATATTTAAATGATAATAGTGAAAAGCTACCAATGTTAGGAAATTACCCAACAATTAAAAAGATTTTTTTTAAGTATAACACGATATTAGGCTTATCAGCCTCAGTCGAAAGATTATTCAGTCTTGTCACTTTATTAAATAGGTTTAATAGAAACAGATTGTCCAATGAGTTGTTTGAGAAATTTTGTTTTAAAAAGTAAATATAAATAAGAAACCGGCTAATTTAGTAACTAATCAAACTTTCTTCCACTAACACAAATATATTTTTAATTATATAATTTAGCATTTATATCCAAAATAAATGAATCTTTTTACATATTGTCTATATATAATAAGTGTTTTTATTTTTGTGTATTATTATTTTCGTGTTTTCTAATTTTATATATAAAAATTTTTGAAAAAGTAATTGTAATTGTACTTGTAATTAGTAATTAATTACTTGAAAATTTATGTAATTGTAATTGATTGTAATTAAGTACTTTTTTAAAAACAGTAATGGTAATTAGTAATTAATTACATTTTTTTCTAAAGTAGTTGTAATGATAATGATTACTTTTAAAAAGTAATTGTGCTCATCCCTGGTATATAGTAAGAACCGAGATAACTTATATATTTGCAGGTTTTGACTATTGAGAAACATAAATGAAATACAGAATATAAAATTTACATAACAGAATAAATCAAAGAAAAATACATAGGATGGAAAATATTTGATGGAAAACATACCTGATATATAAGTAAAAATTGTGATAACTTATATAATTTACCAAATGAAGGAGCTAAATTAGGCCAAATATGTGCTAAGATGTCAGGTTTCATATTATTTTATGCAGTAGGAGTAGTAGCATTGAGACTTATAGATGGTTGACAAGTTAAGGCACTTTTTTCATTTTATTCTGAATCAGGGCTGGAATGTCTTGATTAAAGTAATATTTGATCATTAAAATCTCTTTAGGTGTTTATAAGTTTACAATAATTTGGATTTATATTATTCTCATAGTCTTTCTT
>JAUIRJ010000517.1:0-14513 GCA_030555515.1 Acutogordius australiensis | reverse complement strand
GATCAGACTTATTATTTATTAGAGCTTAGGTATATTCTAAACTTAAAAGAGATTACTTTGCTTAGTATCTTAAATTTAAGTTTCCTTATTTGATAATTATAATTATGCTGGAGTTTGGCCCGAATATAGCTTTTTTGGGGGGGGGGGGGGGGGGGGGGGGCAAAAAATTTTATTTGCCGCTTTCTGCGGCAAAATTAATCGTGACCTTCGGTCACTTAAAAATATACATGTACACATGATTAATCCATTTACAAACTTTTAATTATTAAAAATGGGGCCTCACAACTCGACGTTAAAGAACCAAATAACAAACTTATAGAAAAAATGTTGAAAAAAAATAGAAAACGCATTCTATAAAAATTTAATAATATCATTAGTTCCTTATTCTCTGTAATTTTAATTTTTTTATTAAACAATTTTTTGCTACTACAATATCTTTAGATAATACTGAACAACAAGAAAAACAACATAAATGATTATTGGACTGTTTTGTAAAAAAAATTTCTTGCAATGACGATCCAGGTTTAGTTTTTTTTCCAATGCCTCCCATTTTATTTAAACATAAAACATATCAAAAAAATGTTATTACCTAAATTTATTATCAATTTTCTTTCAAATTATAAGGATCAAATTACAGATTTTATGACAAAAACCACTAATTATATAAAAATAAAATAAAAATTAAATATTAAAAAAAATTATCGCCTTATGTTAATAATGAATGACCGTTATCTAAATATATTTTTTTTATTTTACTACCTATGGTTTTATGATATAGAAGCCCAAAATACCCCCAAAATTGAAAAATCTTAATTTTGACACCGAATAACTAATTTGAGGGCTAAGATTTTATATTCGTGATCAGCGCCATAAACTTGACAAATTATAGTTGCCATACATGATGTTTAGGGTCGTCCAGATTTTGTTTTCCAGTGTAATAAATTTTTATCAATTTAATTATATCTAAAAAAAGGAGAATCTAAAAATCTAAAACTTCTAAATAAATTATCGGTTAAAAATCTATTATTAAAAGTATCAATAAATAAACAAATGATATTAAAATAATTACTTTTTAATTTATCAAAAATATTTAAATTATTTTCAAACTTATAATTAAAACATAAGTAAAAATCAGTAAAATCTTAAGATTTAATTTTTTTTTATCTATAAATAAATTTTTGTCGTTTAAAAAAGTATTATATATATCAGAACAGTTATTAAATATTTCTATAAATTAATTTTTAATAAATAAAATAACTTTTCTTGATAAATAAAAAAAAAAGATGATTATAAATATGGTCACAGTCGGGGTATGGTCGTGCATTCTTGATTGCTTAATGTTGAAAACATGAAGCGAAGAAAAAATATAAAAAAATTTCACTTAAGAATTCAAGACAATCTTTTACAACAAGATGCAATCGGTGGTTAATACAGTGAATGTAAGGGACATGGTGTACAGCCATTTGCTGATAAATACTTGAACACCACCGACATTACAATCGCCTCATGGTATCATTGTGCGATCAGATTTTTTCTAGTTCTAACAATAAATTATCGACAATGAGGAAATTTTTTGGCATTAGATTTTTAATTTGCTATCACAAATATACAGCTTCCTGTAACATTCTATATATCTAATAGCAACAGAAATAATAATTGTGCTAGATAGATCTCTTTAGCGGATGAGAAGTGTTATGAACAAACACACTTTTTGAAAAAATATATTTTAAAATAATAGTTTTTAGATATTTTTGGAGCAAATTTTATTTTATGGTGGGGTAAAAAGGCAAAAATAAAATTTATACGTATTTGGGGGGAGGGCGAGGGGGAGAGGGGAAAATTAAAATTTATATGTATTTTTATTGGGGGGGGGGGGGGGGGGGGGGCAAATAAAAACTTTTGTGGGGGCAATATTGCCCCCCCCCCCCCCCCCCACAAGGGGGTCTAGAATCGGTCCTGCTGGGGTTGTAGAGCCTTTGGATAGTTTACCAAATTTTACCCCGACTTTCAACTTATTTTAACGATAGGTAAATGTTGTGTTTAACAATGCTTCTGGCATGCCCTAAAAAAGTGTAATCTCTGTATTAAATATTCTATAGTTTAGATTTCTCGTTTATAAGTGATTAGAATTTGCTTTATTTTTAATTTGGAAAAATATTCATTATATTATGTGCATGGGTTTACGTTTTTTAACGGCATTGAGTATTTACATTTTTTGTTCAATTTAAATAAAGGACCTAACTCAAACAAAATTTTCTGGTTATTATATTTAATCATAGATCATTTTTCATTTTCTGTAATTTTCTGTTGACCTTGAAATGTCCATTCAAATAATTATGATAAAAACAACTTTTAATATTCAAGTAGCGCGTGATATCGATGACTATTCCAATTATTTTTGGCGGTTGTGGTATCACCTTATAAGATCTGGTGATCGTGATACTTTTTTTATGCCTGCCAGCTAAATAAAATATATTTATCGAATAAACCTTAAACCATTACTAAACTTCAAAATATGTTAATATTAGAAAAATTTGAGAGTAAAATTGTCAAGTTTACAAAATATAAATTCCATCAAAACATATATCTAACGATTTATTTTGTGATATTATTCAATAATATCTTTCAAACATTTATTTATATTATTCAAGGTTTAGCTTTAATTGCTTATAAAAAAAATTTGATGGTGATGGGCTCATTTAAAATTTATAAGGTAAAAAGCGTGCAATAAATGCCCAAATACAGCTAAAGGAGCAATATTTTTGGCACCTGTGTGATAATACATGAGGCACCAGGTTATATGCGTCTTTGGCATTTGGTTGATATAGCCATAAAGACTTTTAAACGTAATAATAATCGCTTTAATAACATACTTTCAATTAATAATTTTGATGTAAAAAAAGTTTTTAACTAATGTTTTAGGAGGCCGGATAGGCGTTTATATCTCTATAACACTGTGCGTACTAATTACGTAAATTTTAATGACATCTACATCAATCAATATTCTTCAACAACAACATAAGCGAAAATAAATTTCATTTTATATCTCATATATATTTTCTACAAAAAGATTTTTCACTTCACCTAGGTATTATTTAATAAATGATCAATTTTGACCAAAATGACTTATTTTGCAACTTTTCTGTGAAAAAATGTAAAAATTCGTCATACATATAATGAAAATAAAATTTATTTAATCAGTTTTTACTAGCATATTTTTGGAACCCCTGCCTAAATGGCACATTAAATTATTGAATTTTCTGAATTTTTTTAATATAAAAATTTTTAATGCAGAAAAATTATTTTAACTTTACACAAATTTGCAAACCTCCAAGATGGCAGGTCTTGTTTTTAAAGTTAGCCTATGGGTCTTAAAAATTTATTTACATAAGTAATATAACTTTAATGGGTAATTATAACTAATCACTCTTTAAAAAATAGGTTAATTTTACAACTCAACTTAGAAGAATTTATAATATTTAGAGGGCAAGACATGGTTATTGATTTTTAAAATTGCTGGTTAACATTGTTCTAAAATTAAATTATTTTAAATATATTTTTTGTTATAAATTGCATATTTTTAATTTTGTCCTTCCACTATAAAATTAAATTTGCTGCCCAAAAAATATTTAAAAATGATTACTTTAAAAATATTTACTAAAAGTTTTTATTCATATCAACACTCTTCATCCGCTAAAGAAATTTACAGAAATTATTTCTGTTGTTATTAGATATATAGAAAAATATGACGTTAAAGAAAGCTGTTATTTGTGAAAGCAATTCATAAATCTGAAGCCAAAAATACTTTTAAACAATCTAATGTTAGAATATAATCTAGAGCCAAACCTAATTGCAAAATGCTACGATGGGGCGAACGTAATGTCCGGGGAAGTGGTTTTTAAGTTTTTTATATAAAAGAATAGACATCATGTACCGTATATTCACCGCTTTAACCACCGATTGAACTGCATCTTGTTGTAAAAGATTGTTTTAAATTTTAAGTGAAGTGAAAGATTTTTTTGACATAAAGGCCCGATTTTAGCTTTTTTAATCTAAGGGGGGGGGGGGGGGGGGGGGGAGGGGGGGGGGCAAACTCATGGGGAAAGAAGGGAAAAAATTTTTTTTTGCCGCTTTTGGCTACAGAATGAGCCGTTTCACGGCAAAAAATATACATGTCCATCAATTGAATCCATGTTCAAACTTTTTATTATTAAAAATATGGCCTCAAACGTTACCGAGCCAAATAACAAACTTATAGGAAAAATATTAAATAAATTAACGCGTCTTTGTAAGCATATAAAAATTTAACAAAATCATTAGTGACACATTCTTTGTAATTATAAAAATTATAAATTAAAATTTTTTTTGCCACGTCAATATCTTTAGATAATTAATTTTAGTCATCATTACTTATTTCTAAAAGAAGCTCTTATTTATATTTAAAAAAAATAATCAAATATTATAAAGAGAATTTAAAGATTTTTAAAAAAATTATATCAATATATCTATTATTAGAATCAATATAAATATTTAAAACAAATACTTTTTAATTTATCATTAATATTTAAATTATTCTCAAACTTATGAGTGGAAAATTATACAGATCAGAAAAATCTTATGGTATAGTTTTTTTACCTATATTTAAATTATTGTCATTTAAAAAAGTATTATATAAATCAAAACAGTTTTTAAATATATCCATAAAGTATTTATATTTATTAATTGTTTCTAGCAAACAATGGTGTATTAAATCAAAAGTTTTAGAAACATAAATCGTTTTGCATTAAAATTGATCCATAATAATTTTTAACAAATAAACGTCACTTTGTAGGCTTTATACCACAAAGTTAACCAATGAAATTTAACCCAAAAAAGAACTAAACTAACTTTATAAGAGGGAGGGAGGAGGAGATGAGGGAGAGGGAGAGGGAGAGGGAGAGGGAGAGGGAGAGGGAGAGGGAGAGGGGGAGAGGGAGAGGGAGGGGAGAGAGAGAAGCATTATCAAATCCTTAGTATGTTAATTTCAGACATTAAGTAAAATTAGGGAAGGATTTAGGTTAACCTTTTGGGGCACTAATTAAGCAAAGCATGCCATATTGAATACTCTACAAAATCAAAATAATTTGTGCAATGTGCTTGCAAAGTCACGGGTTAATTAATAATTTTTGTTAATCGTAGCCATTAAATAAGAAAAAAGTAACGTAAAGGCATAAAGTTCAAGATTTTTAGGCATTTGCTTAATATCCTACATTGCAACAATAAATAAAGGCAGTAGCGTATTGAACAAGTCTATTATTCAAACAAATTAAAAATAGATTGTTTAAAGACCAAGTAATATTAAAGTGTTGATTAATACCCTAGGGCCAAAAGATATTTTTAATCTTTTATTTGTGAACATATATATATAGGGGAGACCGGGGCGAAATGGCCTCTATTTTGTATTTTGGCTATAACTTTTTTTTCACAATTCCAAATTTTAAAAACAATGGCTCATTCTGTAGCCAACAGTTTATCTAATTGATATATAAGCTACAACTATAAAAATTAAATACAAAAAAAGTTATCTAAATTCGAAAAAAAACTTTTTTTAGACCATCTCGCCCTATGTACGGGGTGAGATGGTCTTTCAATGGGGCAAAGTCATCCTATGTTAAAATTATACATAACACTATAATAAATTGATGTATATATGAATATATGGTTATAAATGATACAAAATATTGTTTTAATAAATTTTATTGATTTTTAACATTATTAACATTTAAATTTAAAACATTAAAAAATAATCAGATCTTTATTTACATATTATACATATATAAAAGTTTTTTCCTCAACATCCTAAATGGCTCCAGTTTTTACATTTAACACATTCCACCCACTTACCTTTCATTTTATGCATAGCCAGTCATTAAGTTTCATATTTTTGTGCTGTGGAAATTGAATCCAGTTATTCTGGACAAACTTGTTGCTTCTGGCACCCTGATTGATAACTCAGGGCGCCTCTTTAAAAATGAAGAGGCCCAATCTGATTCTGCAATTGAATTTATTTCCCAAGATTTAGGCATTTTCTTCTTATTTGTAACACCTAACTGGTAGGCTAATAGTCTAACCTAAAACTATTAATGCATATTAATACTTGTTTAAGGGAAAATCCAACATAAAAATACTTGCTTCTAGGATATATTGACAAAGAGTTTTCTCTTCTTCATTAGTAAACACAAATTTGTAGTTTTTATTAACAGCACCTTTTTTAATTCTTCTCTTAAGTGTACTGTAGTTAACATTAAATCTAATTAAATCTATATCAAAAATAATATACTGGTTGCAATTTCTTGTAAAGGCCTTTTGGTCTCTTGATAATACACAATGCTTTTTTTAATGTCTTCTTCATTTGCTTAACCGTTTTTCTGGTATAATTTCTCATTTAAAAATGAATGTGTGGCATCTCATTACGACCACTTCGCCCCGACAACTTCGCCCCGTACCAAACAACAATTTAAAAAGTAGTTAAAATCTAGATTTAATAATTAAATTAGTATTTGTTATATAATAATATAATAAATGAGTGATTTCTCTTGATTATAAATATATATTTATCCCATTTTATTTTAAAATATTTCATTATATGAAAAAAATCAGCATAAAAATTTTATGAGATTTGATCATAAAATTTTATTTTTCGAATATTTAGAAAACTACTAGACATTATATCATAAAATTTTAACCAAATCAAGGTACTATATAAATAAATATTTTATGAAAAGAATTGTTGTTAGACATTTTCACCAAAAGTTAGTGAATATGACCATTTTACCCCGCGTATCATCTCGCCCCGGTCTCCCCTAATAGAAAAGCTATAAAAATAATTTTAGTTATAAACAATTTTCTCGGAAAAAGTAAATCCAGAGAAAAATTTCTTATATAATTATAAACAAATTTTTACTACCTGTAAACTTAATTCTAAAGTATCTCCCTTATTTAAAATGAATTCGATCAAGCAAGAGAAAGCAAAATTTTTTTTTTGTCATTTTTTTAAAGTAGTCAGAAGCCAATATATATTTATCCAAACCAAAATAAATTTTTGTTAAAGTTGCATGAAATGTTTAAAACCAAATTATGATTTTGACTAAATTTGTAAAAAAACTGATTTTTTCACCTTTGCAAAATTTAGAAGAGCGTAACAAAAAAAATTAGCCTGAGTTCGCTTCAAAATGTTAGTTATTATACTATGAAAGACATATATTACTGTTGGTAAATTCATTTGAATATCGGGTTTCCTCCATGTTAAGCGGGTAAAGGACGCTAACGAATCTTAAAGCCGGTCTAAAAACTCAAGTCATTGGCATGTGTTAAATCTAATTAAACTCTGCAGGCCTGAGAGGGGCAGTGTAATGTATTAACGGGTAAGCCGTTCTCTAGTGGTCCTTGTATCATAGGTATCTTTTAGTAGTTTAAGGTCTAGTTTTAAAAATTTCACTTACGGCTTTTAATTGTGTTCTTTATATTTTTTAACAGTCCCATTAGCAATATTTTTTATAATGTGGTCCTGTCCAATTTTTTGTTTTACCACATATATAAATATTTTTGCCAGAGGCAATAAAAAATCTTTATACGAATAATTAAAAATGTATGATTAAAAATATTATTTGAGGTAGAAAGTTATTTTGAAAAGCTTCCAGAGAAATGCTAGGTTTTTTAGCAACAACAAGTTAATATAATAAAATAAACGATTTTTGAACTATAAATCACTTAAGAAATGAATGTATTTAACATTTATTATATTAGAATTAAAATATTGTGAATATCCTTTTTTAAATTTAATTAGCTCCTGTTTGTAGGCTATTTAAACTCAAAAACTCATCTTCAAACAATTACATTTAAAAAATTTTAAAAATTATAAAAATAACTATTTTAAAAATTTAAAAAAAAACCTTAAAAATGATTTTGCTATCTATTCCAATTCTCCTGGCAGCTTTTGCTTTGACGGTATATTAATATACATTATAAAATATCTTTAAAGTTTAAAAAAAAATAAAAAATTTACTGAAAAACTTGTTTTTCTTCTTTTTTTTAGCGAATTGTTGAGGCACAAAACGAAACAGATATAGTTGAACCAGATGCACTTCAAGCAGGAGGGGATCAGTCTCTCGCCAGTCGCATAATTTGCCCTAGGGTGTATTGCAACCCTAGAAAATGCCCTCACGGTTGCGAAAAAAATATCTTTGGATGTTTAACGACTAAATGTAAGATTTATTAAGCAGGTTTCTAAAAATGTATGAAGGTACGAATAAAACTACAGTTTGATGTGCTTTTTCCTAAGAATGGCATATTGCTAATCCATTATCAAAATTTTGAAAAAAGAAATTGTTATTGCAATTTGGGACGTATATAAGTGCTAGTGATAAAACGCGTTAAAAAAGTATTTTAATAAACAATTGCTCTTTTTTTAAATTCAAAAAAACTTTTTTTACATGACACGACCATAAAAAAATAAAAGATCTATTTAAAAAAAATAAAAAAATAACCTTTATATGAATAAGTAAATGCGCGTTAGGGCACGTACAAAGTGAGTTTTTATTTTCGTACAATTTTGAAAATTCTGAAAATTTTAAAAATTTATTTTTTTTTTAAATTTTTTTAAATTTTTTTTATTTTAGAAAAAGCATTTTATGTGCATATATTAAATTTAACAACTTTTTAAAAATTTGTGTTTTATTTCCAAAATTTTTTTTTCAAAATTTTGAAAATTTTACGAAAATAAAAACTCACTTTGCACGTGCCCTTACATACAAAATGATGAAATACTTATACAGTTTTTTTCATTTATTTATTTGCTATCATGAGAAATTTTTATAAGTATTATTTTGTTGAAAACTCTAACCTTTTTTTTGAACATACAGGCTGTCCTTGTGCCCTCGGCTGTCCCATTTACAGAAGATACTTTTATCGCAATTGCTGGAGATGTCGCTGTAAGTTATATATCACTTATTTTTCTATAAAATTAAACACATTTTGTTATGGTGAAACAAAGTTCATGTCAGCTAACATAAATTTTTTTTGGATTTTTTTGCTGCTTTCTAACATATTTATTGAAAATACTATGAAAAAAAAATAGGCCAGTTTTTTGGATCAGCTGATAGGTTTCCATAACTTAGTTTAAACATATATGGGTGCTATAAAAACTAAAAGCTTGCCCTCGAAGCCATATTATTTCTCATATAACGGAATACTCTTTATTCTTTGTATTGTATTTATAGATTCTTCATTCGCAGCAGGGTAATAATACAAATATTAATATTTTCTATTAAAAATATACTATATATTTATATATTCTATTAACAAATATGTTTTATAGGTCTTTAAATCTTCAAACATTAATGATGCTAGTAGTTTTAGCTAATTTCAAGAAGCCCAATTTTATAAAAAAATTTAATAAAAAAACATTAAAAATGTTGTAGTTAATAGAAAGGACTTTTAATTAGGAATATTCTACGGAAAAGATATTGGATATATTTAACTTTAAACAAGGCCCTAGAGATAAAAGATATTCAACATAAGCCATTTTTTAGGCTCTAAAAAAATTTATGGCTGTAAAATACCCGCTGCTAACGCAATTATTACTGACAAAGCTCAACTCTCTTTAACTTGGCGTGCATAACAAATTACATGCGACGAAATATTTTGTAATTACTTCATGAAAATTATATTGCTTCGGTGTTAAAACTTTCAGTTTTTTAGAAATGGATATTTGTCGACCTGTGTAATAAGTACATATGCTAAAATGTATTAAAAAAAGGTTTGCTATAGGTAAAAATTTTTATTTAGGTTTTTGTAAAACTTTGTGAAATAAGATTAATTTTTTTTAAGTTTGCTATAGTTTTGAAGTTTTTTTCATTTAGTTTATTTATTAAGTCATTTAAAAATATTTAAATAAAAATTTTATACAAATTAAAATTTACAGATATAATTTGAAAAAGTGATTTACAATATTGCCTATCATGCATGAGCTCTTTCTGAAAAATTGTTCTCAATTCTCATTCGTCCAAATTTAAATTACACAGGTCAGCAAATACCAATCTCAGAAACGTTTTAATAAAGAATGCAATTCCATGATGGCCTAATCTTATATATTTTTTGTTTCTATTAGTTTCTTCCGTTTCTGACTCCTTAAATTCGTCTATAACGAAATGGCCTTTTTGACCAAATTGACATATCTAAATATACCATAAGAAGATAAAATTAAATAATTTGCATATAAAAATTTTTTGTTTTATATTTATAATCACAAAATGAGAAACAAATTTATAAATATAATAAACTCTTACATAGCCATTTAGATAATACAAAATTGCTTCTAAACTTAAATACACACGAGGTTATAATCAAAATATTGTTTGAAGTTTAAATATTGTCTTATTTCGGATAGACTTACTTTTCTTAAATATATACTAAAAATCTATTTAATTTACAAAAAATAATATATCAAAAAAATAATATATTTTATCATTCTTTTTATTAAAAAAGTCATATTCTCTTTTTCTGTTGTTATCTTTTTCTTCGTTCATTTTTTATCCCCCTTCGGTGAGAGTATCTTTTCAAACCATTTGATTGGCGTGGCATCTGCACTGTTTTTCTTGCCTTTCGCATCGGTCCCTTGCTGTGAAAGAGTCTTTATTCTATCCCCTTTTTTTATCACCATTATTTATTTTTGTTTTCACTTATCTTTTAAGTAAGTAGAAAAATACCAAAAAATAAATATTAATTATTAATCTCCTTTTATATCCTATATTTTTTTCTCTCTTGCCGTTGTAATTCCCCTAGTATATGCTCTATTAACTCCGCACAGATGCCAGCCAGCATGTGCGTTTGTAGACTTAATCAACTTTTATGTTTACATGTTATTTTATTAGACGGAACAAAATTATCCTTTTATCTCTCGTTCTTCCATCTTCGCATCTGTTCTTTGCACTCAAAAAAAGAAAACAAGACTATATTTCATTATCTTTAAGATCGGTTGACAAAGGCACACATACCTCTTACTACTACGATTGAAACTTAATTTAACACATCATACAGAGTTATATCTTGTTAGTGTAAACTATCTTTATATCCAAGCTAAAATAATGTTAATGCTATCAACAAACTTAAAATCGCGTTGGCCGTTGTAAAATATCTTTAGGTTGAAAATAAAATAATTAGGAATCAAAACAACTGGATTCGTCAAGTTTTAATTACCTTAACAGCAGATATAGGTTTGTATAACTAGATTTAGATAATATTAACTTATGGGGTCTATCGGCCTATAGTGTAGTGGCAGAGCGCTTGCTTGTAACCTGAATAAGCCTAGAAGGTTTGGGGTTCGAATCCCGGCGAAGACAGATATTATTTTCAGGAGAAAGTTTTAGCAAGAGAGTAGCCACATGACTACTGGTGACCTACAAGGCAGTAGGCCCTAAACGATGATGCCTAGGGAGTCCAGAGTCAAATCTGGGTCACCGTCAGCCCTCAGAAGGCGGGTGTAAAAATCCCGAAAACTCTGAACAAAACAAAATGAACACAACCAAACAATATGAAAGACCAAAGGTTAAGGCGTCCCCTGTATGCGACGCGCTTGGTGTATCTGGCCCGCATCAAGTGAGAAGAAACATTAGGGTCCAAGCAAAACAAAAAACCATTAGATTTGCAAGTTTAAACGTGGGAACGTTGAAGGGAAAGATGGCAGAAGTGGCGGACATGCTAGCTAAAAGGCGGATTGATGTGATGTGTGTGCAAGAAACCAAGATGAAAGGCTCAAAGGCGTTGATGATGGGCTTAGGATACAAGATGTTCTACAATGGAAAGGAAAAGCATAGCAACGGAGTTGGGATAATACTAGCGCAAGAACTAATTACAACAGTCGTTAAAGTTAACAGAGCTTCCGAGCGAATCCTAGCAATCAAACTGGTTATTGAAGGCAAAGTCACCAACGTTATCTCGGTGTATGCACCACAAACAAATCTTACGAACCAAGAAAAGGAAGAGTTTCGTGAAATACTAGAAGCAGTGCTGATGGACATACCAAACGAGGAACTGACAACGATTGGAGGGTTTTAATGCGCATGTAGGAGAAGAAAATGTTACGAAAGAGTTGTCGGAGGCAAAGGTTATGGAGTTCAATGATGACGGAGGGCACTTGCTAAGATTCGCCCAAGCTTTCGACATGGCCATTGCCAACACCTTCTTCAGCAAAAGAAGATCCCATCTCATTACCTACCAAAGTGGTTCCAATCAATCTCAAATATTTATGCTAGTTTCGAGACGACAGCTTAAACGAATCAAAGATTGCAAAATCATCCCAGAAACCATATCTGCGCAGCATCAGCTTCTGGTGATGGACTTCACGTTTCAGCGCCAGAAACATAGGCTCAGCAAAACAGAATTTCTTCCCCAAATCAAATGGTCAAAGCTCAAGGAGAGAAACGGAGCCTTCACAATCACCTGCAACCTTGACAGCGAATACAATTGCGAAATCATACCAAATCCAACGCAGTTCTGGTGCGAGTTATCGTCAAAACTCAAAGCGGCCGGGAATGAAATACTTGTAACTACAAAAGGTGGGCGTGATAAGAGCAGAATTACATGGTGGTGGAATGAAAGAGTTGAAAGGGAAATATCAGAAAGAAGAGCTGCTTAAACGATGGAAAAAGAGTCAACTGACCAACGACAAGCTTGATTACAAAGAACAATGTAAAGTTGTGAGAAATGTCGTACGAGAAGCGAAAAAGAAAGTATATGAACAAGCATACAAGGAGATGGCTACCAAAAGTGGGCAAAATTTGGTATACAAGATGGCAAAGCGACGTGAAAGACAGTCAAGAGATTGTGACGGAAACGTAAAGTTCATCAAAAACAAAGAAGGCAAGCTTCTCGTAGATCAAACAAAGGTACTGGAGCGTTGGAAAGAATACTTTAATGAATTACTGAACAGCGACACAAATAGAATTGAGCTCGAGAAAATACCCCCAAACTGTAACCTAATACCATCAATCTCAAAATCAGAAGTCAGCCTTCAGCTCAAAAAGTGTTCAAACGGGAAAGCGACAGGTCCCGACAACATACTCATTGAGTGCTGGAAATCTTTAGGAGATGAGGGAATTTCGGCGTTAACGACTCTATTCAAATCGATATTAACATATCAGAAAATACCTCCGAATTGGCAAGAAAACTACATTATTCCAATCTTCAAAAATAAAGGCGACGCATTTAACTGCCACAATTACAGAGGCATCAAACTAATGTCACATACTTTCAAACTTTTCGAAAAAGTCATATAAGCCAGATTTAGAGACGTAATCGATATAGGTATTGAGCAATGCGGGTTCATAAGAGGAAGGTCGACAATTGACGCGATTTATGCCGTGCGCAACATGGCAGAACGTTTTACGAGAAAGAATAAAAAGCTCTACTGCACATTGGTTGATTTGGAAAAAGCTTTCGACAAAATTCCAAGATCAGTGGTATGGTGGGCATTGAGGAGAAAGAATGTTCTTGAGATGTATATCAAGTTGGTTCAGAGTATGTATGAAAGAAATTTGACGTATGTAAGGAGTTCGTCAGGAGCATCGAAAGGATTTACAATTAATGAAGGTGTGCACCAAGGTTCGGCCCTAAGTCCCCTACTATTCATCGCGGTGATGGACGTGATCTCAAAGAGCGTTGCCACAAATCCACCGTGGCACATACTGTATGTGACGACATTCTACTAATGGCTGAAAACCCGCAGGAGATGTTTGAAAGTCTGAATAATTGGATAAAAGCGATTGAAAAGCTAGGCCTAAAAATTAACAAAGACAAAACTGAATTGATAGTTTTCGGAGGCTCAGAAGGTAACAACTGGTAATTAACGATGACTGGTCTCTCAAATCAAAGCCAACAGCAACCTACCTAGGTGCTTACCTACAATCCGATGAAAACGTCGAGCAAGAAGTTAGGAACAAACTCAAAGTTGGGTGGCTAAAATGGAGATCGTTGACAGGTGTCCTGTTCGACAAAAATATACCAATATAAGTTAAGGGCAAGGCTTACTCAAGCATAGTACAACCGGCAATAACATACGGCTTAGAAACAACAGCGTTAAGGAAAAGCGATGAAAGAATACTACAAACGATGGAAATGCGCATGCTACGGATGTTTCTAGGGGTGACTCGCAAAGACAAGATCCGCAACGATCATATACTTGGAAGTTTACACATAACACCCATACAAAATAAAGTCGAAATCAACAGACTCCGATGGTTTGGACACATTATGAGGCAAAAAGACGGGTATCTAAGCAATCTGGTAAAAATGCAATTGAAGTGCAAGGCAAGAATAAAAGGGGCAGACCTAAACTCACCTACTCAAAGAGTAGACGATAGCATGAGATGTCACAATCTAAATAGAAGAGTGTAGAAATAGAAACAAATGGAGACTTAAATTGAAAGAGCTCACTGCCTCAATGGAAAAAAGCTAACAATGAAAAAAAAAGAAAAAAA
>JAUIRJ010000516.1:0-14519 GCA_030555515.1 Acutogordius australiensis | reverse complement strand
AGGCGATTTATACCTATTTTTTCGTCGATACAATGGCTATATAATATTTTTTATAGAATATAAATTTTGAGTGAGCTTTCTTTTAAAATAAATAAAGGTTGTTCAAACTTGTGTTAACCATCAAATGCTGGGGTGAGAATTTTATAACACGAATGCTACAGTAGACTTCGTGCGAACACCAATTTTAACCATAACTTCATGAGTTGCAGAGCTATGTACTTTGTTTTTTTTAAGAATGCGTGAACTTTCATTATAAACTAATATTAGTTATCATTTTAAACTGTAAATTGTGTTGAGGTCTCAACATTTTTAAAAAAATTCATTAAAAAACACTGAAAAAAATTATTTTTTATCTTATTCATTTAAAAAATTAGATATTATGTAGAGAAAAACATCACAACATTATTATACAATACAAACCTTTTATTAACGATTTAAATAAAGCTATTATAAAACACATAAAATTTAAGGCTGCATTGTTTTAAATTTAAATATACAATAGGCTCTATCATGGTTTTCAACATTCAGTTATATTGGGGTCCATCTAATTTTACTGTGTTTTTTTATAATTTTAAAGAAGAAAACGTTGAGCGTTATGAGCTAACTATAGTGCCATCTTAGAGATTCTCAAATCCGTTTACCGTTTTTTTAACCGAACTTAGTGGGTCAGCTATAAACATAGAAAATTTTAGAAAAAATGTCAAAAAAACAAATATTATTCAAAACCAAAAATAAACTGAAATTTTTTTTTGCATATTCACAACAGCTAAACTGTTAAATTCAAACTTCAAATAATATTTTTTTTGAAAATCGGTTATATGTGTCGTATAAAGTTTGGAGAAATATTTTGTATTATCTAAAAGCTGTATGTAAGATCTTGATATACTAAAAATTTATTTCTCATTTTTTGAGATGATAAATCAAAGTTAAAAGGGATATTAATATGGAAAAAAAAATTCTTTTTTTCTTTTTAGGGTATTCTCGAGGTCACAATATCTGTCAATTTGGTCAAAAAGGCCATTCGATATGCACGGATCTAAGTAGCCGAAGGCGGAAAAGACGAAAAATATTTATGAGATAAGGTCATCGTGGTAATGCATGCGTTTATAGTTTAACCCGACAGGTACCACTAATGTTTCGGCCGAGCGAAATTTTACAAAAAAAATTCTGGGCCTTCTTATAGTCCAAATAAACCTAATCCGTTGAAAAAACTCAAAAAAATTTACAACTTCCGGAAATAATGGGGGGTCACCTAGAGGTTACATTGGGTGAATAGAAATCATATATGCTTTTAAATTTTATTGTATATAAAATTCGTAAAAAATATTAATCATATATTATGAAAATTGGACCAACAATGAATATGTAGGGCCACTTGGCAGTAGGCACACAGTTTTCTAGTCGCTTTGCCGCATACGACACATCTTCTTTGGGTGCATTCTTCACTAGTGTGAACAACCGGGCTATTAAATTTTCGCCCAATTCTGGGGTTTATACCTCTTTTTGGAGGTATTCCGTGTTTTCTAAAATAATTTTGGACTATATTTCTTTTAAAGTTGCAAAAAGTTATTTTTTTCTTTGTTTTTTGTATATATTTGCCAAGAATTTTGGCATGCTGCATCAATGCCAAAAGCGAATAACGGAAAATACCATTTTCTTCCGCGTAATGATATCCTTGTTGCATTTACATTTTGATCAAATCTATCAATGCCGCCCATATATTTGTTGTACATTTGAATGAGGTTAGGGCAAGGAACTCGAATTTTTTTCCTTGATTTATCGACCTGGGCAATTCGATATATGTTGGTAATTGGGTTTACACCATGAGAGTTGGACAATATTGTAACGATGCTGTTATCGTTCCAACGGACCGCCATGATATTTGAGGTATTTTTTTTCGAAATGAATCCTCTAGGTTTCTTTTTCATTAGTTTTAAATCTGTTAATGGAGATTTCAATCGGTTAGTACGTATTGTACCTGTACCTCCAACATTCATATCGGATAAAAATTGCAACAATTTAGGACTAGTAAAGTAATTGTCAAAATAGGTATTATATGGTTTATATTCTTCAGGTAATTTTTCAACTAAGTCTATAATAACAGAACCTCCCAAGCCAAATTCCTTGTGGCTGTTCATTTGCTTTGTTGAACCTTGATATGGTTTGAAGGTTATCAGGTATCCACTTGCAGTGGCCGCACACCACATTTTATAACCAAATCTAATAGGTTTGCCCTTTATAAATTGTTTGGCTGTGTGATGTCCATAATACGGAACCATTGATTCGTCCATAGAAATGTGGGACGAGTTATTGTATTTAAAATTTTGAATCTTTCTATCATTGATCACTTCGAAATAAGGTCTGCCATATTATTTAAATTATAATTATCGGCTAAATGTAGAAATCGGGTAATTTCTTGAAATCTATTTCGTCGTATGCCATTTGAAACCATTCTGTTAAAAGCATCGGCTTGTAGTTCCCAAAACATTTTTATATTTATTGGGTTTAAATATCCCGTCAAAATAAGGGTCGCAATATATATTTTGCATTCTGGGATTGTGAAATTCAGGTCGTGATTATGTTGCTTGGCGTATAAATTACTCATATTTACGATTAAAGAAAAAACATCGTTTGTGGAAAATTGTTCAAAGTAATCCTCGGGTTGTTCTAGGACAATTTGGTTGTCAACAATCCTTTCGTTTAAATCACCACAGCCATGTGATTTAAATATTTTATCGTCATCTTACCATCTCTGATTATTTATCTCAATATGAAAATCATTGCATGATCCTGTTTTTTCGATTTCGACTGAAGAATTCAACATAGAACGTGGAAGGTGTTGAAGATCGACGATTGTTTCTTCATCTCCACTTTCCATATCCGTATCGACTTCATTGGATGGTGGAAGAATAATAATTTTATCAATATCTCGATTAGGTTGGGCATCAAGTTCTTCAATAATATCATTAATAAACCTAAAAATCATAAATTATTAGAGATAACCGGTTAAAAGTTCCGAATCTAGGCAAAAAATTTTAAAATAAGTCAATTTTTTAAATACAAATTACAATGAATAGGTCCTTCCAGACCAATGTAACCTGTAGGTTGTACTCATATTCAAATGTAAATAAAAAATAAAAATAATTATTTTTGAAAAAAAAAATAATTTAACAAATTTAATCTTTAAAATGTGTAGTTTTTAAATATGCTAATTAATAAAATTAAATATACTTGTAAATATCCATAAATTTTGAATATAAAGAATGATATTTAAGGTGAAATTTTTCGGATTTTTAGAATGTGATAAATAAAGAATGGATAAAGAGGAAAAGGAAAGAGCTGAATCAGATGTTTAGCTGAATGAGGGCTTTAAAATAAAGTTTAAAAATTTAGTTTTGGTTGAATACTATTTGAGATATAGGCCTTCAAAGTAGGCCTAACCTGTAGGTTACGTTGGTACCTGTCGGGCTAAATATCGCTTAATAACATATAATAGCTGACATTGAAGTTTGTTGACGTCTACATTTTAAAAAAGATTTCTGAAAAAAACATTCAAAAAAAAATTATTTTTGGCTATTATTCACGTTAAAAATTAGATATTTTATAGAGAATAAATATTTTCCGTTTTTTTGTAGTTTCTTCCGCCTTCGGCTCCTTAGATCCATCAAAATGGCTTTTTTTTGACGGGCCTCGATACCCTAAAAAGAAAAAATTCATAAATCTCCATATAAAATCCCTTGTAACCTATATTTATTATCCCGTATGAGAAATAAAATATCTAAATATATCAAGCTCTTACATCAACATTTATATTATACAATATATTTGGCACTCCACCCTAAAGACCCGATTTAATATCGGTTTTTACGGCAGGTCTATTCGGTGTAAAATAAACTTGTGTAAAATTACCTTTTACACGAGTTCATTTTACACCGAATAGTGTTTTACACGAGTTCATTTTACACCGAATAGTGTTTTACACGAGTTCATTTTACACCGAATAGTAGAAACGCTTTTCAATATAGGAAAATTATTTAGATTAAAGTTAATGTAACTTTTTATGAGGATTTCGAATATATTATTGAAAATTTTCTAACTTGTTAAGTTCCTTCATAAATGCGATTTAAAAGTTTTTATTAGTAACTAAACGAAAGTTAATGAATAATTACAAAGTTTTTTATTGTATTGTGCCAATCTAAAATTTAATAATATATTTAATTATATATGAGAAATTAGATTTAAAGGGCATATATCTTCCATATTGCATTTATTTTAGATTTTACTCTTAAGTTATAATGTCAATTTACATTTGTTATAAATATATAAATCTTGCGTTAAAAATTAAAGCGAGGAATGCCCAGTGTGCAACGTAGCAGGCTAAAAAGTGAGAGGTCCTGGGTTCGAGTCCCTGTGAAGACATTTTTTTATTTTTCAAGATATCTACACAAGTCAGCATAACATTTGTGTACTTATTTTTAGCTAAATTTACTGTCAATTATATGTAATAAGACATGTACAACATAATAGGACAAAAAATATGCAATCTACAGACTAATCAGCTGTAAATGCTGACTTATGTTAGATATCTTGAAAAAATAAAAAATAAATGTCTTCGCAGGGACTCGCCCGGACCTCTCGCTTATTAGCCTGTTACGCTACATATTGGGCAACGTTCGCTTTAATTTTTGATGCACGATTTATATATTTCTATCAAATATTTAATAAGCTTAATAGTAATATTTTAACATGAATTAATATAATATACAAATGCCCTCTAAATTAAATATTGCGAGTATTAAATTCCGTTTATAACAGAGTGGCATAATACAACAAAAAACTTCGTAATTATTCATTAACTTTCGTTTAGTGACTAATAAAAACTTTTAAATCGCATTTATTTAAATTAACAAGTTAGAAAATTTTTAATAATATATTCAGAATCTCCTAAAAAAGTTACATTAGAAAACTCCAATATAAAAAATTTTCCTATATTGAAAAGCGTTTTTACTATTCGGTGTAAAATGAACTCGTGTAAAAGTCACGAGTTCATTTTACACCGAATAAACCTGCCCGATTTTTATAAATGTTGTTTAAGGTAATTTAACTATTTTAAATACAATAACTTTTTTCCGGCAGGTCAATTCGGTGTAAAATGAACTCGTGTAAAATGACCTTTTAAACGATTTCATTTTACACCAAATAGACCTTTACACGAGTTCATTTTACACCGAATAGTAAAAACGCTTTGCTATATAGATGACATTATAATAATGGTTTTCTAATGTAAAATTTTGTAAGGATTTTAAATTTGTTCAATTTTGTCTAACTCTTTTAGTTTTTAAAAATTGCGATTTCAAAATTTTAATACTATAAACCAGGGATTGGTACCGGTACCGGTACCGGAACCGAAAACCGCGGTACTTGGAGGGTTGCTCGGTACCGGAACCGGTACCGGTTCCTAAAATTGAAAAAAGCGGTTCCGCGGTACCAAAATACATTATTAGCTTAAAAATACTTTAATTAAAATATAATGGCTAGAAATCCACACTAAGTGGTCTGATAGTTGCTTTGTTCCCTAAATCACCTAAATGGCGATATAATTTTTAGCTCAGTAATATAGATATTATCTTAAAATTTAGCATGAAGATGCACAATATGTATAATATAAAAAATTTATATCAAAATATGCAAAAGAATATTTAAGTCAAACTTATAAAAAGTTTTAATATTTTGTAACATATAAACTATTTTTATTTTATTATTTTTGATATTTTAGATGTTTCATTTGTTATAAAAAACTATTTTTAATATTCCGGAAATTTTATAGTGTTAAGAAAAATTCAAAAACTTAACATAAATTTTGATTTGTAAAAAATTATTTGTTTAATATTATTTAATTATATATTTCAAAACGGATGAAACTAAATTTTTTATAATGATTTTAAAATTTAAATAGCTGCCTTAAAAAAAACATATCAAGAGGTGTATTTAACTCATTTTCACTTCAGTTCATTATTTCATATTTGCCGACTTTTTCAAATTTATCCACGTGCTTCTTCTATATTCAAGTAATAATATATAGTTATTTTTAGTGTGTTCAACTAAAAGCGCTTTAAAAAAATATTTTAATTTTAAAAAAATGACTACCCTCTGTTATCTTTGCAATAAAGAATTAAAGGGTAGTCATAATTCTAATATTATTAAACACCTTAAGTCCCGTCACTTTCAAGAGTTTAAAGACTTCAGTGAAGCAAAGGTTGAAGAAGATAATAAGTAAATATATATTTACTATATAAGGATTGATACAATTAAGTCTAAACAGAAAAACATTGATGCTTACTTGAATAACAAATATATATCCATAAAAATGAATAAAGAACTTTTAGAAAAAGCATTAGTGGAATTAACAACTATTAATGGAAGACCTTTATGTATAATAAATGACTCTGGACTATCTAAAATACTTGATCCTATTAAAGATGCTTTAGACAATTATGCCATTACTCCAATTTACTAAATTCAATTATTTTACTTCGTTTAAATAAAGATTTGAAATAAAGTTTTGTCTATTATACGTGTATATATGTATATATTGCATTTATTATATATAAAAATAAATATAACCTGACATATATGTGTTATTATAAGTGCAGTAATTATTGTACCCTCTGGTACCGGAACCAGTACCCAGTACCGGTACTTGAGATAGGCTGGTACCGGAACCGGTACCGATACTAAAAATTTCCGCGGTACCAATCCCTGCTATAAACTAACAAATTTGAATTCTTAAAAATCTATTGATTACACTGGACAACAAAAAAAAACAACATCCACGAATTTTTGAGGGTTTTGTAGAGAATTTTCTTACGATAACGATCCCGGGTTTAGTTTTTTTTTCCAATGCCTCCAATTTTTTTTAAACCGCGTTCAAAGTTCAGAAAAAAATTTACAAAATTTCTTTTACTATCAATTCTATAAAAAATCTATTGGCATATTCAAATTTCTTATAAAAAACATATCTAAAAAAGGTTATTACCTAAAAATTATTAGCAATTTAGTTTCAAGTTATTTAGGATCAAAACACAAATTGTATGACGAAAACAACTAATTTTATGAAAATGAAGAAATAAAAAAAATTAAATATTATAAAAATATAACGCCTCACGTTAATAATGAATGTTTCCGTTATCTAAATATATTTTTAAACTTTTGTTACTAGCCATAGGTTTTATGATATAGAAGCCCAAAATACCCCAAAAATTGAATAATCTCAACTTTGACATCGAATAACTAAAAATCTGAGGCATTGGCTAAAATTCTAATTTCATATTCGTGATCAGCGCCAAAAACTTGACCAAAAACTATAGTTGCCATAAATGATGCTTAGGGTCGTCCAAATTTTGTTGTCCAGTGTTATCGACTACCAAAGTTGCCTGAATTAGGGTAAAAATTTTGCAACTGGAGTGTTATTTGTTATTTTAGGTAATCTAAATGTTATGATAGTATAATTTTATAACGTTAATTTTATTGTTTATACAACTCAAAACACCTTTTGTAGGAAACTTTGTAAATATGTTCACTGGTAGATTTAGGCACTGTTTAATGACTTTTTATTATAATTTTAAAAATGGGCCACACACTCCTCATATTAGCCAATTTTTTTAATTCATAATTAATGAGTTCATTTATTTTTTTCATTCATTTTAAAATTTGTTATGAATAACGTAAAGACCCATCTAACTGTGATGAGTATCTCTCACAAGTATATAGGTTGTTTCTCAAGAAGAGGGGTCTTGACCCTAAACCTAAAAAAAAGCCCTTTTTTCACTATTATAATAACAATTTTGTTTTGTTTATATATATTAAAGTTAAAATCAAAAATTTATATATGGATAAAGACATCATATAAATAATGGTTGAACAGATCATTATTTATTTTTAATTAAAAAGTTTATAAACCTTATTGTATAATTTTAATTTTAAACTTGACAAATAATCAGAAAATTTGCTTAAATTGTTATATTGAATAAATTGAATTATATGTAAAATTTTAAATCAAAATCCTCATCTGTTTTAGCAAAAATACCACTATTATCAAAAATTAGATTTCTATCAATAAGTTAGTTGCAACCTTGCTTATTGGTAAAATAAGCTACTAGATTTTTTTCCAAATGCAAAGTGCAATTAAGAGCCTGTGTTAAGGTTAACTCTTGGTATTAAAACTATATATTTCATATTAACTCTAATTTTTTTTTTAAAGTTTTTTGCAATTAAAAAAAAGTTTGAAAATATAATATTAGACATAAAATGTTAGTTGGTCTTCTAGAAATAGATATGACTTAGTATTTATACTTGTTAATTAGGAAAAAACTGCTAAAAAATAATTGACCCAAATTGTAAGTTTTATTGACACAAAGTATTAATATTTGTGATAAAATGTCTTTAATTTTGAAGCATATGATATGATACCTAATATTTTTTAATGATAAAAATATGTGTAATTTTGGTCCTTAATTTGATTTAACAACAAAATAATGTTGTATAAGAAATAGTTTCTTGTGATCTATAAACTCTACTTTTATTATTATAAAGTTTTGTGTTGTGTTTTTTTAGAAGAATTAAAAATGTTTTAAGATTTAACACCAAATCTTTTACTCTGAATTATTAATGTTTAAAAACTATTAAAACAAATAATTATTGAACTGTTCTCACCATTATTTGAATATATCATGTCTGAATCTTATAATTAACTTTGATATATATAAACAAAATTGTTATTATAATAATAAAAAAATTGCTTTTTGCTTTGTGGCAAATGATCATATTTGTACGTTGGATAGATTCCTCTTTTTGTGAAACAATTACTATAAATGTAAGAGTTTTATATTCATCACAATGGGGCTAATATTTAAAGTTAATTACAGTGCTCACTTCAATAATTTGGCACATGTTAGAAATAGAATGATCAATAGACACAAAATTTGTGATCATCTAACACTATTTTTTTGTTCGCGGTCACTAATTAAATGATCACGATCACAATTAAATGATCTCTGCAGGCACGATTCTAGACCCCTTTTGGGGGGGCAGTGCCCCCCCAAAAGTTTTTGGTTGCCCCCCCCAAAAATAATTGAATTTGCCCCCCCAAAAATACATAGTAATTTTGTGTTTGCCCCCCCCAAAAAAATTGAATTTGCCCCCCCAAAAATACATAGTAATTTTATTTCTTCCACATAATATAATTATTTTTGCTCCGTCAAAAATATTTAAAAAATATTATCTTAAAAATATTTACTTTTTTTAAAAGTGTTTTTATTCATTAATACTTCTCATCCGCAAGAGAGATCAAACTAACAGGAATATATAGGAAAAATTGATTTTACAGAAAGCTTTATATTTGTGAAACCAATTCATAAATCTGATGCTTAAGAAATTTTCTCAGTTAACAACAATCTTTTGTTAGAATATAATCTAGAACCAAAGAACCTGATCGCACAGTGCTACAATGGGGTGAACGTAATGCCCGGGAAAAAAATGGTGTTCAAGTATTTCTAAGCAAAATAGCTGGACACCATGTCCCGTATATTCACTGCTTTAACCACCGATTGCATCTTGTTGTAAAAGATTGTCTTATTTTAAGTGAAGGGAAAGATTTTTTTGATAATTTTTCTTCCCTTCATAAATTTTTTCAACATGATGCAATCAAGGTAGTTAGTGAATGCGGGACCATACCCCGGCTGTTGCCCCATTGGTGGTGTGGTCACTACCTGCCCATTGTTTTTTTTTAAAAATTACACTGAAAAATTTAATACTCTTTTAAAAATTAAAAATAAAAAAACTTTTATATCTTCAGGTCACAGGGCCGAATCGGGGTTTTTTGACCATATTTATAATCATCTATTTATTTTTTAGTATTTAATTGAACAATTATTTTATTTATTAAAAATAATTATAGATCAATTTCAATGCAGAACGATTTATATTTCTAAAACTTCTGATTTAATACACCATTGTTTGTTAGAAATTAAACAATTAAGAAATAAAAATACATTTGAAGATTTATTCAAAAATTGTTTTGATATTATTTTTTAAATGACAATTATTTGTCTATGGATAAAAGAAAAACTAAACCTAAAGATTTTTCTGATTTTATTTATTTTCTACTCATAAGTTTGAAAATATTTTAAATATTAATGATGAAGTAAAAAGTAAAAATCTTTATATTCCCTTTATAAATTTGATTAACCTTTATTTTAGATATAAATAAATTAGAGCCTCTTTAAAAAATAAGTAATATTGATAAAAATTCATTATCTAAAGAAATTGACGTAGCCAAAAATTTTTTTAATAAGAAACTTAATAATTACAAAGAATGTGTTACTATTGATTTTGTTAAATTTTTATATGATTACTGTTAAGACGTTGAGACATATGATCGACACAATTTATTATCCGGCCCGAAGGACCATGAATAAAATCAAAAATTCTAGATGGCGCATTTATTTATAAGTTGTAAATAATCAGTATAATAAGGGAATAAGGCATTAATAATAAGATATAATTTGTAGATAAGGAATTAACAAGAGGATATAGTATAGGAACGAATACAAAATGTAATGATATGCGAATAACGATCGATACGGACGAATATACGAATATATGGGAAGGAGCCGAATAATAAATTGTGTCGATCATATGTCTCAACGTCTGCAATCTCAGAACAGATAACTCGTTTTGTGTAATTCGAATGTTGGCTAGGCTCCTTGATTACGAACATAAATTCATCACTTGCAGCGGTCCAGGTTAGTCCGAGAGTTCGTGCAGCATCGTTGATATTAAAGACTACGTTATCCCGGTTATCTGAATGGGTGAGATTGCTAAGCTGTTTGATCCGTTGGGTTTAGTAGGACCAGTAATTATTAAAGCCAAGATCATACTCCAACAATTGTGGTTAATCAAATCATCTTGGGACGATGAATTACCCGCTGAAGTGTCTAGGATTTGGGATCACTTGCGTATCCAACTCCAAAGGTTAAAAACCCTGCGAATTCCTCGGTTAGTTAACAACCATCCACATCCAAATCAACTAGAATTTCATGGTTTCTGTGATGCCAGTGAGAGTGCTTACGGGGCATGTATTTACCTTAGGTCACGAAATTCAAGTCTTTCTGTTTGCACGTTAGTTTGCTCCAAATCCAAAGTCGCTCCGATTAAACGTGTCTCATTGCCCAGATTAGAGTTGTGTGGGGCAGTGTTATTGGTCAAACTCATGGCACGAACCATCGCAGCGTTCGAATATTCAAAATACCAAGTTTTTTGTTGGACTGATTCAACGATCGTGCTAGCATGGTTAAATTCTTTTCCCAATCGATGGAAAACTTACGTCGCTAATCGAGTCGCCGAGATACACAAGTTGTCAGCGGAATACATTTGGAACCATGTCGACTCCAAAAATAACCCAGCTGATCTGTTATCGCGAGGATGCGATTCCTTGAAGTTGACTAGCAATCGGTGTTGGTGGAACGGACCCAGTTGGTTATCCTCAAATACCAACTGTGAGTCAAATTACAATATGGTACCATCTGCAAATATACCTGAAGAGAGATTGATTTCTACGGCCTTAATTTCGGTGAACAACGACGAGATTTGGACAAGATTCTCAAAGTATTTGAGAATGATCAGGGTAATAGCATATTGCCTAAGGTTTATGTCGAACACTCGGTCTAATAAAGGGAATAAAAAAACAGCTATGCTCTGTTCAGAAGAGTTACATCAATCATTAATGCTCATTATACAGCAAGTCCAATATCAATACTTTTCAAAAGAATTTGAAGAGTTAAAGAGAACTAATCAGGTGTCACACAAAAGCAAATTGCTAACCCTCTGCCCGTTTTTAAAGGATGGAGTAATGCGAGTTGGGGGCCGTATAACGAAAGCCCAAGTCTCATTTGACCATAAACATCCTATGATTTTACCAAAAAAACACCATATCACTAATTTGGTCATTAAGCATTACCACGAAAAAAACTTTCATTCAGGTGTTCAAACCACCCTTGCTGCAGTAAGAGCACACTTTTGGCCATTGTGTGCTAAACAAGCGGTAAAGGATGTTATCAGTCGTTGCGTGGTGTGTTTCAAGGCAAAACCAATCGCTACAAAATACATAATGGGCGAGCTGCCATCTTCTAGAGTTGTACCAAGCGCACCATTTACTAACACAGGAGTGGATTTTTTCGGCCCTTTATTGCTCCGTGAAGGGTTTCGCCGCAATAGCAAACAAACGAAGTGCTACGGAGCGATCTTTGTTTGTTTTGCAGTGAAGGCTGTGCATTTAGAGTAAGTTTCAAATTTGTCTACATCCGCGTTTCTCAATGCGTTTAAACGTTTTTGCGCCAGGCGGGGAAAACCATTGCATGTCTATTCGGACAATGGTACCAACTTTGTGGGAGCAAAGAAGGAGCTTAAGTTAGCGCTCGCCACTATCCAGGACAACGATAAAATAACCTCGTCTCTAGCCAATGAGGGCATTTCGTGGCATTTTATACCTCCTAGGGCCCCTCATTTTGGTGGATTATGGGAGGCTGCAGTTAAATCTGCAAAGTATCATCTTCAGAGAATTGTTGGTAAAACAGCAATGACTATTGAGGAAGCAACGACCGTGTTGTCACAAATTGAAGCGATCCTCAATTCCAGACCGCTAACACCTATATCTAATGACCCCCAGGATCTAGCATTTTTAACACCTGGTCATTTTTTAATTGGGGGTCCTTTAACATCAACAAGGGAGCCCGATGTAACGCCAATTGCAATTGGAAGGCTATCTCGATTCCAACATCTTGAAGTCATGCGACAACATTTTTGGAAAAGATGGTCAAAGGAATATTTGACTTTAGTTCAACATCGACATAAATGGAATTCAACATCTACGCCCATAAAACCTGGCCAACTGGTGCTCGTAGTTGAGGATAACCAACCTCCTCTTCAATGGAAGATGGGGCGAGTTTTAGAGATTTATCCTGGAACGGATCATCATGTACGTGTGGCTACCGTTTTTTGTTCAGATGGGACATACAAAAGGCCTGCAATAAAGTTATGTCCATTACCAATCACCGACACTCATCAGTCAGCACCAAAATAAGTTGAAAGAATCTTCTTTCAACGTGGGGCAGAATGTTAAGACGTTGAGACATATGATCGACACAATTTATTATTCGGCTCCTTCCCATATATTCGTATATTCGTCCGTATCGATCGTTATTCGCATATCATTACATTTTGTATTCGTTCCTATACTATATCCTCTTGTTAATTCCTTATCTACAAATTATATCTTATTATTAATGCCTTATTCCCTTATTATACTGATTATTTACAACTTATAAATAAATGCGCCATCTAGAATTTTTGATTTTATTCAATTACAATGATGCGTTTTTTAATCTATTTAACATTTTTCCTATATGGCTCTTCGACGTCGAGTTGTGAGGCCACATTTTCTTCTTTAAGAAGGATAATAACGGCTGACAAGTAGTGACCTGCTTAAAGGTAATTTGGTTCTTTTAGATCACGAAAAATCATTAACTAGGGGCGTTAAATTTTGATGAATATTGTAATTTAATTAATATCCTCTAAGATAAAATAGTTTGATCAATACAATACACTGCTCATAATCAGCTAATTATTGCTTACTATTTTAACATGGTTGCATATGCGCATTTAACGTTTATGTTCATGTTTTATTTAATTTTTTACCCTAATATTAATAACTAGTTATATATAACCAGTGTTTTTTCATATATATTCTTCCAAATTAGCATACTTATACATTTTGTTTTCATGATAATCAATCTTATTTCACTTTTCATTTTCTAAAATCCAAAGTTTTATATAATTCATTTTTATCATTTATATATATCATATTTTCAATTTTCATGCGCAACGATACTAAATGATAAAATTATACTTACAATTAATTCAAATCTCATATCTTTTTAAGCAATTGATTTTAGTGAAAACAATTAATTTTAATTCACATATTCAATTTATAAACTCATTTTTTTTTAATTTAAGAATATAATAAATTACTATTAATTTGTTAAAAAATTTTGAACATGGATTCTATTGTTGTACATGTATATTTTTTGCCGTGACCGAAGGTCACGGCTAATTTTGCCGTCGAAGGCGGCAAAAAAATTTTTTCTGCCCCCCCACGAGTTTTTTTTGCCCCCCTAAAAGGGAAAAGCTAGAATCGGGCCTGGATCTCTGTCACAATTAAATGGCCAAGTTGATGATTTCATGGTAAACATCACTAAGTTGTGTGACCATTTAGCCACAACATACTGATATTTATCATGAAAACATCATCTTGGCCATTTAATTGTGATCTTGATCATTTAATTGTGATCGTGATCATTTAATTAGTGACAACGATCAAAAATATAGTAGCTGATGGCCACATTTTATGTGTCTATTGATCATTCTATTTCTAACATGTGCCACTTTATTGAAGCGAGCACTGT
>JAUIRJ010000515.1:0-14546 GCA_030555515.1 Acutogordius australiensis | reverse complement strand
ATATAAATAATTGACCATAAGTATGCAATTAATCCAAAGCTGTACAACAATTCTTTATTAATTTGATGTTGTTGTTGTTGTTGTTGTTAGCCCCGGTTCTTTGGACGTGAGAAGTTGGATGTAAAGTTGTAGTGCTGCAAGGGCTGGATTAAGCCAAAAAGATCTATGGGGGAGATACGGTTTGGGCATATGAGCCAGTGTTCAATATTATCAGCTGAAGATTTGCAGTCATTGCAAATATAGAGAAGGGTCCATGCGAGCTCTGAAGTTTGCCAGTAATTGGCAATGTCCAGAGCGACGTTGAGCTAGATGGCAGCGGATTTTACGGGATAAAGTTTTATAAGAGGAAACGGGAGGGGGTCGGCTGTTTAAAACTATGTTGGTTGGGTAGGTGGCAATGGCAGTGTTAACTGCAGAGGTGTGAATGGTTTTTATTAGCGTTTTAATATCTATGTTTTGATTGAAGCAAGGTTTTATTTGATTAATACAATGAGAGTGGAGTGTTCCTTTCATTTTCCTGGCTGGCGTAGGGTGGTGAGTGAGGTTGTGACAAGGATGGTCAGGAGATAAGCAAGACGCAAGATATTGGTCTACTAGCATCTGAGAATGGGCTTGTACTGGTAGTATCATTGTTTCTTGGTGTAAATGTTTTATAGAAGAGAGTTTGTGGCAGCCTGTGATGGTGCGAAGGGCGGAATTTTGGGAGTGTTGTAATTTTACAAGGTTTGAGGATGATATGTTAGGAATCCAAACCGGAGCAGCGTAGTTTAAGATTGACCTAGATAAGGCTTTAAAAGTTATTGTTAATGTTTCCTTATTTTGACCCCAAGTTGAACCGGATATGGCTTTAAGTAAGTTGTTCCTCCTGTCAATTTTTTCGGATATTGAGTTAACATGCTTGTTAAAGGTGAATAAGGGGTCAAAGGTAACACCAAGAATTTTAGGATACTTGGCGAGTGGAAGAATGAAGTTATTAATTGAGATTTTGGGATGAAAATTGACTTGATGGGTGTGGGGAGTAAATAAGGATACCGAGGATTTTGAAGGTGAAATAGGCAACGTTTTGAGAATAACACCGAGTATTTAAATAGTTGTTAAAAGAACTTGTAAGGTGTTTAATATTAGGGCCACTTGTAAAAACAGTAAAGTCATCAGCATAGGAGGTAACGTTAATGTTGGCCGGTGGTTGCGGAATATCACTGATATAAGCATTAAATAAAGTCGGCGATAGAACGGAGCCTTGGGGGACAACTTCGCGAACGTTAGTATAAGCCTGACGGCCGTGATTATAGTTGGAGAGCCAACGAATTATATTAGGTGGTAGGGGAGACTGGGGCATTGCGGCCAGGTAAAATTCAAAGTCTTCTAGAAAATGAAATATTTATAGCTAGGACAAAAAATTTTATACCAAATTACAGAAAGGGCACCTTTCTTTACAATAAAATTTTTTTTTAAAAAATTGAATCAGTTTTGAGTTATTTGAATTATAAAAATAAAAAAATTGGGTAAATCGGTCAGGGATGGGGCAATACGGCCATTAGGTTGGGGCAATTGGGCCACCTCTATTTATTTCATTTAAAAGACAATAATGGTTTTTTATGATATCTTTGGCATTCTGCCACAAGATTTTGGGTCTTTATTTTGCAAAAATCTACGCAAATTTGTTCTAGGAATATCTAAAATCCTTAATATCATAGATACACACTTTCCCTAAAGTTAAAATAATTTATATTACTTGATTTATCAGGTCCATGACTTTAGAATAATCACCTACCTTTTTTGTCTTTTTTAATTTATAATTTCTCACCATGTAAATTTTTTAAATCAAAAAGATTAAATAATTTAATGATAATGTGGCCGATTTGCCCCCGGCCGCAATGCCCCACTAGGAGTAAACTTTTTAAAATTAAACCTATTTAATTAAATTTTTATCATGTTATATCATTGTAATGCTAGATGTTTTTTAAACCAAAAAATATTAAGTTTTATTATTTTATCTATAGTAAAAAAAATAGACGAAAAACAATGACCCTAAAAATATCGTTAAAACAAAAAAACAGTTTTTTTTAATAACTTTTTTTTAAATAACTTTTTTAAAATAAATTTTTTCCTAATAAAAATTTATTGTATGCTCATTAATTACTAAGAGGTATATTTGTTAAAAATTTTAGATTTTTTAAATTATATTTGACTAAAATATAGCAAGTGGCCTATTTGCCCCATCGGCCGTAATGCCCCAGTCTCCCCTAATGTAGAATTATAAAATAAATTCGATAGAGTGTTGTGATTAACTGTATCGAAAGCGCGGGTCAGGTCTAAGGAAACGAGGATAGTTCTGTTGGCAGGTTTCTTTTGTTTAAAGCCATCTGCATTTGCCGTGGAAATTTTAAGAAGGCAGGAAGATGTAGAATGTTTGGCCCGAAAACCGTGTTGATGCTGTGAAGGAGGTAGGTGTTTTTTAATAAACGGTAAAATAAGTGACTCTAAAATCTTTATTGCTGGGGATAGCAAGGATATGGGCCTAAAAGACGAGGACTCGTTTGCAGGTTTATTAGGTTTAAGTATCGAAATAATGCTTGACAATTCCAAATAGAGGGAATGTCTAATTTCCTGATACAAGTGTTGAAAATACAAGATAAAAATTTAATACCAAAGGACTTAGATGTTTGAGGTAAAGTGAAATCAGATTGTCAGGGCCAAAATTAGACGGTTTAGCTTTATTAATGGCTTCGGCGACGGAGGAAGCTGAAAAATAAGGCGTGTCTATGAGGCTGATATTTTTTATTTTACGATTGATTACGGTTTGTTTAGTTTTATGAGTATAAAACGAATTAAAAATTGTTGAAACCATTTGCTATGGAACTTTCTTGCGTTTTTGCGATGTTGTTGAAATTTATAGAGCAATTGTTAGGTTTTTTATTGGTGCCTAATAGCGATTTGAGTGTCTTCCAAAGAAGATGAGAATTGTTACGATGATCAAAGCTCTGGATAAATTCGGTCCATTTGTTACGTTTATTGAGATCAATCATTTCATTTATTTTGAGATTAAAATCCGAAACTTGGATGAATTAGGGTTAGTTGAACGGATAAAGTCGCGCTTCTAGAGAGGTGACTGTAAAGACAGGGAGTGTAAGATTTATGACAACCGATGGGAATATTTCGTTTGACCGCGTCAAAAATAATTTTTCTAAATTGTTTTTCTATTTTGGAAGTGGATGATTCAGAAAAGTTAGAAGTAAAAAGAGCTGCAAAGTTCATTTCTGTTTCGATAGTATAGTTATTCCAATTAGCTTTTTTAAAATTGAGAAAGGTTCTTTTTTGTGTAATATCGGGGTTAGATGTAAGAAGAGATATGATAATTGGAAGATGGTCAGAGTTTAAAGTAGTTTCTGTGCGCCAATCAAGGATAGGCATCAGGGAAAGGGATGCTAATGAAAGATTGGGTGAAGATGGTCTGCCAAAAGAAGGCAGCCGGGTATGATGATTAGTATTTAGAATGCCATAATTCGATTCCTCTATTTCTTCTGCTATACGAATGCCGCGTGAATCAATAGGGAGATTTAAATGCCAGTTGGAATGATGTGCGTTGAAGTCTCCAAGAATAATACCTGGGCAGATGGACAGATGATTATTGATCGAGGGTACATAATCAGAAGGACAGCGACGGGAGGAATATAATATTGGTGATAGTTATGTCGCCGATATTTTGGTGTGAATCCTGACAGTTAGCGATTCCAACGTAGAATTTGTCGAAGAAGATACGATTGAAAAAGAAATAGATTCGTGAATTAAAAATGCTAGTCCTCCACCATGAGCAATACGATCATTTCGGATAAAATTAGAACCATGGATTTTTGGGTCATTGGATCGATGGGAAAGCTTGGTTTCTTGGAGAGCAATAATTTTAATGTGGTTGGTATAATTTCTAACTCCTGCTTTTTTTGAATAAAACCATTGATATTGAGTTGTAAAATTTAAGTGGAGACAGATGTTTTGTGAAATGAAGAAGTCCAAAGAGGGGGAATAAGAGGTGTTGCCATATCACCAATATGGTGATAATACCTCTACGAACAAATACGCGGCAACGTTAGAGGCTTTATTAATTTGATAATTACCTTAGGTAAGAAAAGCATATTTATGATCACTTTGCCGTTTTTCTACTAAACCCCGTGACAAAATGTTTCATATATTTTACTAAAAAAATTAATTTGACCAAGCCATTAAAACCTTTTTAAAAAACATAAAAAATATACATTTTGATAATTAGCCTGTTTACCTGAAATTTAGCTATTAGGTCGCTCTATCGATTTATTAAGTCTCAAATTATATTTTAATTAGTTTGGCCTCTCCAAAAACTGCTTGCACTGGGTAAAGAAACAATTGGACATTGTCCGCAAATAAAATTGTACAATCTAATTTGCGCACAATGGCTAAGGATCGTTTCATTGATGTTATCAAACGCATTTCAAGAGAAAAACATTTTGCTTTACAGAGGTCTAATTGAAACTTTTGAGGGATGCAATCTTATACTTTAATTTCTAATCTCTAAAAATCTTTTGTTCCTTCTCAATTCAATAATGCTTTAGGGTTCTAAGCGCATGGTTCTTGGCTTATTTAAAAGCCTAATGAAATTCATTTGTTAAAACATCGATTTTTTTCATTTTTATTATTTCTTATAAATCCTAATACTTTTAAAAAACCTAACAATTTTAGGGATATATTGTTTTATTAATATTAAGACTATAAAGCAAACATTAACACAGATTGATAAAACAATGTATAAAAAGGGAAAAATATGACAATGGAGAGAAATAATACCTTTGGTAACCTAAACATACCCCTCTTCCAAAGCTTCTTCCGCTTTTACATTTCCTTAGGGTTTATCAACAAAGAACCAAATTTGGCTTTAAAATTTTAAGACTTCGAGATTTTAAGAAAAATCGTTGGTAAGATTTATCGCATTGTAAGATTATTAGTAACTTATGCTTTTTATCTCATATAATGAGCAATAAAACATTCAACCTTATAGCTATTACATCAGAATTTAGTTATAAAAAATATTTGGCACTCCAACCTAAAAAGGAACCAATATGTTATCGTTTTCAATATGAAAATTAAATTTTATAATATAAACTTTTATTTATGAGTTTCCCCGCCCCCACACCTTTTTAATATCCTGGTTACAACTCTGCTGATGACCTTTTCTCATTTATTTACAAAATTCAGAGCAGAAGAAAAATTTTTTTTATAAATGTTGATGACGACCTCCTGGTAAAACTATTAAGCTTAATAAGAATGTGGATTTAGAAAAATGATTAGTAAAATTTCGCAGGCTAGCAAAAACGATATTTTGGACATTTTTTTGGAAAATAGCCATTTCTTTAATATTGTTATCCTTTACAATTTGATTCAATGTTAGCCCATCAAATAATCATATTTTCATTATATTAGAATTTATAAGACCTCTAAAATTTAAATTAATGGCATATGAAATTTTTTTTATATATATTACCTCTGTTTTATTTGGGTTTTACTTATCCGCGTTCAAGCTTCTTTGTAATTTTTTTAGAATAATTGAAATATATTTTTCAAAAAATGATTCATTACTTGCATAAATATAACTTTATCCACAGTTATTAAAGTTTGTTTTGTGTTTTATTTTGAATTCTAATAATAGCAAGCATAAAAAGCGAATCGCTAAAGAAAAGAGAAGAATGCAGAAACTTTAATATTTTAAGCTATGTTTAAATTTGTTTCCATTTTAAAAATATTTATTATAAGAACACAAATTAGGTTTATAATAAGTTTAAATTTTTACCCTGAGGCCATTGAGGAAAAAGCGTTAAAAGTGCTTTTGACAAATAGGAAATTCTATTTATTAAAACCATACCATATATAGGTTCCGGCACTACGGCTTTTGTTTTACGCAATGGCCATCGGATGAAAAAAACCATTCATTTTTGTTCTTTATATTTTTAATGTTGTAAAATATTCGGCGTATACAAGTTTTGAAATGGTATAATAAATATATTTTATTTAATTTTTCCGGCTATTACCAAAATGAAAATTAATTTTTCAGAGCGTTTTAAGTTATGTTATGCCTATAAATAAGTTTTTAGATAAAAACTTTACCAAAAATTTTTAATTATTTAGTTTTTTTTACACTAGCCACTTCAATGTTGATCAACTGTACTAAGTTTTCTATCTTTAAAACTTAAATTTTCACTAACTACAGCCTATTATGGAGTACTATGGATTTAGAGCCATGTTTTTACAACAGAAAAAACTTGATTTTTAATTGATTCCTCAAAAAATTTATTCTTAATAATTTAACGGAATGATAATATTTACTATAATCTGTTTTCTCATATATTTTTTTAATCTTTTATTATTTGCCAAAAAAATAGAGTATAATTATCTGATTTATATTTCAGGAGGATCGAGAAGAATTAGAAATAAAAAGTTTTACAAAATTAAATTACTAAGCAAAGACAAAATATAATCTGTGGAACATTTTAAGTAAAATAAGGAAATGGTTAAAAATAAAAATAATTTATGAAACAGATAATTAACTTAAAATTTTATACACAACATTTACAAGTAGTTTACTAACAAAAAATAATATGCTTATGTAAGCAAGAATTTAAATAAAATGAAGATTTGTATTACAATTATACAGTTATATATAAAACAAGATTACAATTTTTATATTTTACTAATTTATAAATTCGTTTAAATACATAATGTTACATGAAAGAAAATAAATAATAATAAAATATATTTCAGATTAAAAAAAAAGAACAATTACATATTTTTATTAAACTGAAGAAGGTAACCACTTGTTACCTATGTTTTTTTATTTATTATTTATTTTTAATTGATTGTACATTAACGAATTTATGAACTAATATTTTAAAAATTATATAATTAATTTACAGATCCAAAAAAAAAAAATAATACAATAAATTTAATAATAAAAATACCAAACAAAACTAATTTTTATTTATTAAAAAAATATATTTAAATAAAATAATACTTGGGTGACCTAATCATATTTTTAAAAAAGACATTTTTAAAAAATAAAAAATTATTAAGGATTTTAAGGAAATCAAATTAAGGGAATGCTTAAGTTTACATATATATTAAATGTCAAAGGGTTTATGGGGGCGTGACGGTTTGAGGTAAACATAAAAAATTTTATTTAACTAAGGTTAAATTTACTCTCGCAATAATCTCTATATATATATAATAGTAAAATTGCATTTTGCGTAACTTACTAAAAACTTTCCACTATTTGAAAAATGCATATATTTGTAAATATGTTTTTAAATACGGCTATGCTATTATTACATTATGGTAAGATCAAAATTATCTAAAGATCTCTCAATGGTGTTGTTCATTTGAGCTATGATCTAATCGACATAGGACGAAACTTTCGTATAAACACTTGGAAACCCGTCGGCGCAATCCAAACCATAACTAACTATGCCGTGTTGAATGAAACGCTTTTCCTTCTTGGATTCTTTGCGAACCACGGCACTTCCAGAATTGCCCTAAATTAGATTTATAGTTCAGATAATATTATTCGCTCGGGAAGCAAGTATCTAATATTTCCCCTATGAAAAGAAAATTTCATTATGAGGTTTGTTAAAAATGGTTAAGACCAAAATTTGTGCGTTTATAATTATTGAGCTATTTAATTAGATAAGTGAATCATGAGATTTTTTTTATACAAGTAGCTATTGAACGGTAAGGAATAATTATAGGCAGTCACAGAAAACCGTACTGGACGTCAAAATTCACACTGTTCAAGCAATTTTGACAACTTAATTCAAACCATCATTGTATCTAAAAAAATTTTAAGTTTGAATACAAAGAAAGAAATTGGCAAATTAAGGGTTTGAGCTAAAATATTAAAAATAAAACATTTGACAACCTATGTGTTTTTTTTTAATTTTTTTAATAATAATAATTTATGTTCCCCCCCCCCCCCCCCCAAATGTAGCATTGTAAACTTTTTTTAAGGACAGTAATAAAATATTTTGGAAAAACTAATTTTTTAAGTTACACAAAATACAAATACTTAATTTGTTATTTTAATTGCAGGAAAGTTAATAAACTCGAATAAAATTTGTTAAAAAAAAATATAAAATTAATTTTTTTAGGTAAATTGTTAAATAATCTAAACCCATGTTTTATTAGTAAGAAAAATGCACTTATTAGCCTCATGTAACTTATGGTAGCTCAATATGTATTTAAAATTTAATTACCGAGCAACTATCTATTTTGCGGTTATACTATCCGGCGCAGAACATCGTTTGAATGATTGGGTAAGCTGTTTGCTCACTATATGTGCGGTTGCAATTCCCTGGCCCTTTGTGTCTTATGCATACAGCGTGTAAATGGCCCGTGAAGTTGTCTGGCGGCATTTATATATATATTAGGACGCAGGTCAACAAATATTAATGTCAAAGACGAGATTTTGTGAAAACATAATAGAATGCATCCTTATGATGGCCTTATCTCATATATATTTTTCGTTTTTATTAGTTTCTTCCAGCTCCTTAGATCTGTCTATAACAAAAAATGGCCCTTTTTGACATTGACAGATCTAAATATACCCTAAAAAGAAATAATTAAAAATCTTTTTTGTATATAAAAATTTTCTATAACTTATATTTATAATCACAAATAATGAGAATTAAATTTTATTAATTTATCAAGCTCTTACATCGACATTTTAATAATACAAAATATTTCGCGTCCAAACTTAAATACGACACGATATATTCTCTGTTTTTAACGAAAATATTATTTACAGTTTGAATTTAACAATTTAACGATGGTGAATATGCAAAAAAAAATTTAAATTTATTTTTGTTTTTGAATTATTTTTGTTTTTGACCTTTTTTTTCTAAAATTTTTAATGTTTATACCTAATTGACTAAGTTTGATTAGGAAAAACGGTAAACGGATTTGATATTCCCTAAGATGGCAAGTTTGATCTCTGTAGTTAACTCAGAACTCTCAAGACCTGTGGGTAATTTGACTCGACTCTTTAATTCTTACCTAACACTATGAAAATACTTGAAAAAGTACTTTTAAAACATAAATGTTTTATAAATTTTTTCGAAGTTGCTTATTTCGCAATTCTATTTTTCAAAAAATTCAAAGTTGCATATTGCCGTTTTTATCCGTTTTAAAAATATAACCTTCTCTTATAATTATCACCAATGTTCTGATATTATGAGGGCATTTATTTTTTTAGAGGAATAGCCTACCTATTAAACTATGTTCATAAATGGACTGCTTAAATGACTCATTCTAAGCTAAAAATTGAAATTTTAAAATTTAAAAAAAAACTATATAAAAAAAACAATTAATTTAGGGCTTCACCCGTCCATTTCCTATTTAGGGGCGCTATTCTCATTAGGGTTTTGGCTCCTTTAATTCAAGCAAAGCAATTAATATTGCCGACGGGTAAATTGTAAGATTTGCACGAACACCGGCGACCTAGGTTTCTAGCTTAGGCTTTTTAAAAAAAACAAATTATATAGAAGACTAAATCATAGGTCTGCGCATTTGGTTTATAGAGACCTTGTTAGTATTCGAATCGACACAGCCCGTAATTGTAAAACGACCATAATAATTGTGTCAGTATGAATTGACTAAATGTCCTAATTTTATGAAATAATGGGCAAATCAAAAAAAATCAATATGTTACAGTAACAGTATAATAATTGATAAGAATTACAAGGCTCTGTTTGAACAATGGCATAATTTCTAAATATTCCAAAATTTTTAAGGTTAACAAAAGTAAAAATGATCAAACTTGAACCTATTGATTGAAATTTTTGTGCCGGATAAAGCCTCCAAGGCAAACTATTTCATAAGGCAGACCTATTAAAGGCTGAACAGTGACAACTCACGTCGCTTCATGTAGCTGAAAAATTTCCCTCAATAAACAGCACTGCTCATTCGTATAAAAAGAGTGTCAAACCTTGCTAAAATATTTCTGGAGTCAAAATGCAAAAATCTTCTAATCTTTACCTCAAGCTGAATCAGCCCTAAGGGTCGGGCTATTTAAGAAACTAAAATAATTAGCTAGCTAAATTACCGAAATAAGCCATTGCTATTTTATTTGAGTGTTTGGAGAATAAAATTCGATAATTTTTTAAATGGGACCGTTGAGATTATGTCATAATTTAAGTTAATTTAAAAAAAAATATTTTTAAAGAGCATAATTGAGTGCTAAATTACAGGTTTCATGAATTTTCTACTATTTTACGATACATCATTGATTTGCTTACTCAGTAAGCATCATGTTTCAATGAAGGCATATAAAGGAATTTTAACGAATAGGATCATAAATTAAGGCATTTTAATTTTTCTCAATATTTTAAATGCATCATTCAACCTTGGCTTATTCCGTGACCCGAGATATAAATATCGGATTGCTCTGGGGGCAATGATTTATTTTGTTCGGGTAGGCATATCGGTTTGACCGTGTGGTTGTATCTTGGTATAAAATCCTCAAGTTCTAGCAATGCTATGTCAATTGTCACGTCAACGTTACCAAAATCGGGCTGCGGTATGAACCGTTTCACTCAAATGCCTACCTTTGTGGAAATTTCATATGGGTTTTTGATGATTAAATAGACGATAACTTGGTCGGAATGTCGTGCTGTTAAATCAAATAATCCAATATTTTGTGAGCAATTTTTTTTACATTAGGTCACGTTCAAAGTGAGTTTTTAATTTCGTAAATTGAAAAGCAAATAATTTTTTTTTAAAAAAATTGTTATATTGCTTACAAACAAGTTCGGCAAATATTTAAAAAAGTGCATTCATTCACAATTTAATGTAAATTTAAATTTTTTTAAAAATAAAAACTTAATTAAGGCGAGAAGAAAAGTCTGAAGAAAAATAAATTTGATGTATAAAATTTTAAGAAATTTAGTTTTTTTTAAAAAAAATTATTTCCAAGAGTTTTTTATTATTCATATCCTAAAAAGAGCAAAAAATAAGATTTATTTTTTAATGTTAGCCGTTTTGAATATTATTTGTTATATTATTAGGCATTGGTGGCTATATATATAGTCGTTATTTTAGTCAAATGCATGTGCTGAAAAGGTATATAAATTAGAATTGAAATATATTGATATATAATAAATATTTATTCAACAAATATCACCCTTATTTGTACATGCTTGAATAAGTAAAATTCATTTAATTTATTTAATCAAATAAACAATATAACCTTTATCTAGCTTTTTATATAGGTTTAGCCCCGAAACAGCGTAAATGGGCTAAATGGAAAACTTACACAAGGCAATGAGCAGCTGTCATTATAAACATTCATGTTCAATATCGATCCTCCGCAGAAGTGTGAACCATACTCAGTTGTTACTTTTACCTGTGAAAAAGATTTTTTTTTAATATATTGTATGGCAAGTTTGATTGGTTACAAAAGGAATCATACAAAAAATGAATTCATTTTTTAATTTTTATTGATTTTAGAAATTTAGTGCCTTATAAAGTTTAACGGCTGATTGACTGTTAGTGAAATGAAAAAGACATAAAATTGCGTCGAATGCTATAAAAACCAGCTTATACATCAGTAGATATTTGTATTTTTACAAAAATTTGTGAAAGGTGTTTTTATTTTACCTTACCGTACACATATGTGTAATTTATAAGAATTTACTACCACCAGAAAGTTAGATTTCTATATATTTATGTCATTGTAATTTTTTTTAAAAATCTAACATATGTTTTGGGGGAGTTTTTTGGCTCATTGTTTTCCCAGCACTACGGTTGAAATATATCAAATTGACTCGGCTGCCTGCATTATGGTACGTCAAAATAACTTTTAACTAATGGCTTTCAGCAATTTAGGATAATTTCTTAAATTTCGAGATAATGCTACTCATTGTTAATTTTTTTGCATAGCACAGGTAAACAATTCAATGTCTGAAAAAAAGAAGATTATGACATTAAAATAATATGATGCCGTGGCCTTACCTACTTAAGTATTTTTCCCTTTTAAAAAAAGGCCTCTGGCTATTTTCATTGTTGGTAATTACTCTAATTGACATTTTTGATTAATTGTCCTTGTGATAATTTATCTAATTGACCTTTTTGATAAACCTTAATTGTCTATGTTGGTAATTGATCTGGTTAACTTTTAATAAACCTTAGAGGTATATTGAATATATTTAGCTTTGTTTAATATTGATTTAATTGACCTTGTTTATAATTGAGTATTTTAGATTTCAAATTGTATATTATCCATGATATATTTAGTCCTGCGGTCAATAAATGTCCTTGACTAAATATATATAAACCGAATTAGAATTATATTCAGTGATAGATATAATATAACATAATAAATATATTTATATCAAATCCAATATTTTGGCTATACGACACGCGCCGATGTTTAACATTCTTATTATATAAAAAATGGCCTTTTGACCAAATTACACAAATTTTTTTCATATTAAAATGACTTGTAATTTTTTTAACTGAGATGAATAAAATTTTCAAGTATAACCAGGCTCTTACATCGATATTTAAACATTTTTAGAATCGAGAATAATTGTTGCGTAGCCCGAAGGTATGTTTTACTTTTAAATTAGTTTTTGCTCTGTAATTGTCAAAAAAATACAAAGTGCAGAAGTAAAATAGGATGATAGAAAATTTATAATTTTTTCCTGTTATTACAATTTAAAAAATAAGACAATCAATTAGGGATTTAATTTGGCCCAACCCGTAGCGTAATTTTTTTTTATTTAAGCACGGAACGGGACTTGTAATTTTAATTTGGGCCGATTCTCGGGGGGCGGTAACCAGGTCAGGCGGGCTTTCGGATTCCGTTATTGATGTTTAATATATTGTTATACAAGTGTTGTTACCTGCCAGGGAAAACGATGAGTTCTAACACTCTACCTCCGATAATTGATTGAGAAGCCCTAGAACTATTCGATAAACCTGTAAGTTCCGTTTTAGTTATTCCGCACCTTTGGATTATAGAGTCTATCTAAGGTAAAAAATTAAAAATTATACGTGAGATGGGGGTCAGTCCGTAATTTTTTGGCGCCCCCAAGCAAAACAATGATTTTCGGCTTAAATTCTGCTAAAAAAATATATAACTGTTTAATGTAAAACACTTGTATGCCGTTATTATTAAAGTTAGAGATTAAGCACATGTAAATTTTGTTGTTTATCTAGTTAAATAGCATTAAGCATGGTTATTAAGATTCCAAGGCGTCCAATTTTTCTAAGAGAGCCTAGACCTAAAAAACTAGGTTACCGCTAGTTAAATCTCATTTACCTATACGGAGCTTGCTATAGAGTTAATAGGGGCAAAGTCGACACGAGTAACCTGTTCTCTAATAAAAAAAAGATATCGGAGAAAACTCTTTGACCACTGCTTTTCCTTTTGAGAATTAGGGAATACACCAACGTTGATAAAAAAGGGCAGATAAAATTAACCCCTTAACCCTCTTTCCTTACATAACCGTCTTGCCTTGGCCAATTGTGGTGTTTAAGGCCGATAGGATATTATGTTCCCAAGGCCATTGACACGTGCAAAATTATATAAAAAATGGTGCCTGGCACCGGATTTACACCTTTCCGATTAGAATTCACCCTACTATGTAAATAAGAACATCAATCCAAACCTATATATACTGCTGAAATGCTGTAACAGATAGAGAAAGCAAGGATAAAAATTTTAGGATGTGAAATCATCTTCTGGTTTTTAAGGTAAAATAGCATATAAATTTTAAATGTTAATTTAAGGGGTAAGAGAAAAATGCGCAAATTATGGATGTAAACCCTCTATTTATAACATACCCTAACTTAAATTATTTGCAAATTCATTTCTCAATTTTTTTTAGTAGACTCATAGTATAACAATTTTAAATTTAAAATGCTTCGTTATTGTTTGATTAACCTGTCTTGAAAGATATAGCATTGTTTGCACATTCTTAAGATTTATAAAAGGAGGGGGGCGGAGTGTGAGGAATGCTGTAGCCGTGGAAAATACGCCTACGTGATTTATATGCATTCAGCTATCTCTAGTGGGTGTTATTAAATTTGAGAATATAAGGGTGATATAGGTAATATAGGACATTTGGCCTACATTATATAAATAACTTTGTGATCATAATCATAATCAACTCTCACTCTATACCTTAATAACAATTGAGATTGAAAGTGTAATATAGTGCTACACCTTGCAGAGCCGCTGACTATTTAAAGATCACGACCGTAATAATTTCTACATGCGCACAAAATAATTGCTATATACGTAAAAACATATCTGCTCAAATTGATTGCGGCAAGTGAGGCAGTATTTGTAGGCCTGGGAAAACAAAAGGCACCAAGGCCTTTTTTACCCTTTTTGTTGCCCGAGAAAAAAAAATCCATCCCCTTGTGGCCTTTACATTTTTCAGCATTGATTAATATATCGACTGTATGCGCTAGTATAAATAATAACAAACATCCTATCACATTTAGGCTGGCCATTCAATTTATGC
>JAUIRJ010000514.1:0-14569 GCA_030555515.1 Acutogordius australiensis | reverse complement strand
CGGTCTATAATAACGATTCCTCAAGTTGCTTACCCGTACAATTTGATCTATTTTTAATAATTTAATGTAAATGATTATCATAAAGCCTTATAAAGCTAACAAATAAGGTTCTTTCAATAAAAACCCTAAATATTGACAGTACTTTTCACAAAACATATCTTACAAGAAAATTATTAAAATTTTTATAATAATTATCCTACTATCTCTTATTAACAAGGTCATTAAATAATAAAAGTATTAAGCAAGTATGATTACCTAATTTTTTTGTATTTCGATCGGTGAGAATACACAAAATATTTTAGGTCATAGTATCAAAGCTAAGAGAAACAAGGTTTATTCGATGAAATTAAAATCGATTTCTTGTGTGAATTAATTAAAGACAAAAATTGAAAGAAAATCACAAGTGAATTTGTAATAATGAAAAAGTTAAAAATTATGAATATATCTTATATAATCTATACTATGCTAATAAATCAATTTTTTAAATAAGATTTCTATTAATGATTAATGATTAAGTATGCCAAAGTTAAAGAATATGCATGTATTTGTACCGTAATATTTGAGGCACTATCTTTAAATTCATGTAATAAATCTGGCCAAGTAATTAATCATTTGTCTTAGACAGTTTATTATGTAAGAAAAAAGTTTTAAAAATATGACCCATAATATATAAAATTTTTGGATTCGAAATTCAAGATGTGCTGAGATCCGGATACCACAAATCGCGGGTTAAGCTGTGGCTAGTGGAAAAAAAAGTTTTGACGAAAAAAAATTTTCACGCATTTGAATAACATTAAGGTGGCTAGTATGAAAAAAAAATAAAAAAATTTTTTTTTTAAAAATTATTTTGTTAGGCATATCCTAAAACGGCCAAAAAACCTAAATTCTCATTTTTTGAGATTAGCCGCTTAAATTTTTTTTATTTTAGAAATATTTTTTTTACAATTTTGAAAGAAGTATCAGCCGCAGCCTTAGGGCACGTGCAAAGTGAGTTTTTATTTTCGTAAAATTTTCAAAATTTTGAAAAAAAAATTTTTGTAATAAAACGCGAATTTTTAAAAAGTTGCCAAATTTAATATATGCACATAATATGCTTTCTCTGAAATAAAAAATTTTTAAACAAATTTTGAAAAAAAAATAAATTTTCAAAATTTCTGAATTTTTAAAATTTTACGAAAATAAAAACTCACTTTGCACGTGCCCTTAAACAAATCTATTTGTAGCCTAAGGCGAATGAACGCAATAATTTGTACCCACGTTTTTTAACCAAATACGAACTGGAGGAAATTAAATGGAAATCTGTTGGCATTTTTTGTGTAGATTATATAGAAGGCATAATTTTTTATCGTAATGGTTAAAGGTGATGTAATAAGTAAATTTATGGCTTTATTAAGCCTTTTGCCTGTAATCATACTTTCCGGGTTTTTATCACTAGTCATATTTAGGAGAGATATATTTACAGTAAATTATCGTCTCTCTCTACTTTAGATTTTTAATTTTGCTGGCAATTTGATAAATATAACTTCAAGTTATTTATTAAAAAGATATTTAAAAATACCAAGACCTATAAGAAGTATCGAATTATAACTAATTTTAGATGATCCATTAAAAATTTCTTATGGAATGCCATCTTGTCATTCACAATTTGCATGGTTTTTTTGCATTTTTTCAATTATGTTTCTGCATTTTAGGTACAAATTTTTTATTAAATTGTAGATTAAAAATGTTAGCAAATGACCCTGAAAACTCTAAATTCTTGAAAAACATAATAACAATTAGTTTGCCATTGGCTGCATGTCTAATATCATATAGCAGGTATATAAGTAGAAAATAGTCAATATTACTTGCCTTGAGATTTTTTTCATTAAACTTAAAACATCCTGTTAGAATATTTATTAAACAAATAGATTTATAAAAGTCAATGTATATCTCTAACTGAAGTTCTAACATATTTAAAATATAGTTGGAATGCAAAATTTAGTATGGTCATATTTAGGCTGCCCAGATTATTAAACTTAAGCATTAATATGTTATATTTTATATTAGAGTTTACTTACTTTATCACACATGGAACCAAGTTTTAGTTGGGGGATTATTTGGCATTTGCATGGGAATAATATGGTTTTATATAACAGATTACCTCAGTAATTATTTTTCTTTGATATGCTCATGGTAATTTTTATGATTTTAACAATGAAGGTCTTTATGTAAGATGTTATTAATCAGAGATTATAGCAACATACCAAACATTATTGCATTTGAATACAAAAATGCCAACCATAAAGGTAACAATGAGCTAATTACAAATAATACTAAAGTGTGTCCAATAAAATTTTTTACCAGACTTATAAAAACAATTATTTTACTTTAAATTGTATATACAAAAGTATTTGTAGATCTTTATTTTTGCTATATTAACCTCTATTCTTAAAGTTAGGTTAAATTTTCTTATTTTTTAGTTTAAAAAATTTGCAAAAAACACTTATATGCTAAAAAAAATTTATTAATTGTTTTATAATAATTTTTATTCATATGATCCTTACAAAAGAAAAATAAAGCTGTGTTTACTCTTATTAAATTTTAAAGGTTTAATCAAACCTGTCCAGAGTTTAAAAAAATTACCAAGCTGATAATGATTAGAAAAATATTTGAATTTTTACTTGTTGTTCACTTATTTTTAAAATTTTAATTTCTAAAGAACATTTTATGACAATTTGATGTTTTTGTTTGTAGCATGAGTAAAATAAAATATATATAAAAATATATCTTAATTTTTAACAAAAGATTCCAAAACTTATTTTTTTTATTTATTAACTTGCAAAAATTATGATTGACCTTGCATAAAAAAACACATTCTAGATCCCTAATTTATTTTGATGTAACAATAATATTTGTATGGCAAACTCAATGATTTGAATTAATAATTGATATAAATAGGTTGACATAATTTATATTATTATGTTTAATTTTATCATATATAACCATATTGTCAAAAAATCCAAAATAATAATATACTAGGCATATTTTAAATGTTAAATGTTTGGTTTTTGAAAATCATAGTTTTCAAGTTCAAGTTTTAAAAATATTTTTATAGCTTCATCTTGAATTTTATCCAATTCCAACATAGCTTGATTGTAGCCCATGACTTTGGCATAGTTTATTATCTCTTTACTATATTTTACCCAAACGCATTCTTCACACCCCGTGCTACAACATAATACTGGAATATCGGGAGGCTTTAAACTATTAGTTCTGATTGTAATTGTCCTTGATAAGCGACCAATACAACATTTAAGCATGCCTTTTTTATAACATATTGTATGCACACATGCACTCAGAAATTTTTTTCCCATAGGCTGCGCTGCGTCTAATAGTAATTTTAAAATTATAAAAAACAAATGTTTTTATTATAAAAAAATTTTAACGGCTAATATTAAAAAAAAAATTGGGTTTTAATTTCTTAATTTTTTTTACACTAGCCACCTTAATGTTAATCAAAAACTCAAGATTTTTTTCTTTAAATCTTTTTATTTACAAGCCGCGGCCATGGCCCTTTCTAATAATTTCAAAATTATATTAAAAAAATTTTTTAAATTATAACGGCTAATATTAAAAAATAAGATATGTTTTTTGGTCTTTTTGGGATATGCCTAACAATTTTTTTCAAAAATATTTTTAATTTCTTAAATTTTTTTTTACTCTAGCCACAATTAATTAAATACGTCCGATTCATTTTCTTCAAAACTTACTTTTTGAGTAAGTGGGGAAAAAAATTATTTTTTATTTTTTGGTTAGGGCGCTTTCAGACTCATTTCTTTTCAAAAGTTTTAAAAATTTATTTTTTTTAATTTTTTTTGAATCTTTCTTTCAGAACTATTTAAATGCTAATAAAGATTGGAGACATTTTATTAAAATACGTTCTATGTCAAAAAAATATTTTTTAATTTTTTTTTATATATTTTTTTTGCAATTTAGAATTAAGTATTAGCCGTAGTAGTGAAAAAAAAATTGTATATTGAATTAACATTAAGGTGGCTAGTCTAAAAAATTTGAATGATGGCATATCCTAAAACGACCAAAAATATTAATTTTCATATTTAGATATTAGTTGTTAAATTTTTTTATGGCGCGTTCAAGCTCATTTTATTTTTTTAAAAAATTAAAAAAAAAATTTTTTCTAAAATTTTTTAAAAACTTTTATTTAAAAAAAACTGTTTAAATACTAAAAAAAAATTGGAGACTTTTTGTTTAAATGCGTTCAATGTCAAAAAAATTTTTAAAAAAATCGAGTCTGAACGCTCCCTTAAAAAAGATATTTTTTACAATTTTAAAATTAGTATTTAAAAAATGATAATTAATGTTTTTTGGTTGTTTTAGGATAAGCCTAAGAAAAAATTTATGGTAACCACCTGTTATCGAAATATTTTTATTTATTATTTATTTTCAATTCTGTAACTTTATTAGCGAGTTTATGAATTAATAAATTTTAAATATATTAATCTCGTTTTATTTTATAAAATTTTATCAAATTCTTTTTACATTAGCTACCTTAATGTTAATCAACGCTCGATTTTTTTTCCTCAGAACTTTTTTTTCACTAGCCGCAGCCGATTATATATTTTCTAATCATTACATAATTGCCAAAACTTTTTTAATGAACATATTAAAACTACATTTAAAGTTAGATTTTTTTGGCTACTCGGCACTATTGAACGTTTGCCTTTTTTTACCATTCTTGTTTTTTTTTATTTTTTCTGTGATCAATTTGGGTTATTTCAAAAATTATCAACCTTTAAATTTATTTTGAAATTATAAACTATCCATGTAAATTGGAATTTTTTTTAAGAAATTACTATTATATTTTTAAAAGGGCATTAGATATCATTCAGTTTTTAACAAAATTTAAAATTTTAATTTTTTGACATTGAACGCCAACAAATGGTCGCCAATTTTTATTATTAGCATTTAAAAATAATTGTTCTGAAAATGTTTGTAAAAAACTTTTAAAAAAATCTTGAAATTTATTAACTTTTTCAAAATTGAAAAAGTCTGAACGCGCCCTAATTTATGTAATTTGCCATTTTTCTTCTCACAGAGGGTCCCTAATCATTATATTTCCTTGAATAAAATTCTATATTCATGATTTGGCCTTATTTTTATTAGGTAATTTAGGTTAATATATGCGTAATCTAACTTTATTATTATGCAATAAACCACCATCGGGCAGGTAAAATAAAGTTACATTGGGCTTTTAGTGGGCGGGGAGCGTCCCACAATTTTTTTCCTATATTTTAAAAAGTTATTTTGTGTACTGCTTAAATTTATATTCTTCTAATTACACAGGTCAATATTTTGAGAGTTATGAGCTAACTTCGGAGACCACCTGTAACTTTAATAATTTTTAAATCTGTTTACCGTTTTTCTAATCAATCATAAACATTAAAAATTTTTGAAAACAAATTAACAACATTCAAAAACAAATTATACTAGAAAAAAAAATTTATATGTGCGATTAATAATTTTTAGAATTTTTACTTGACATTGAATAAGTCGCCAATTTTTGTTATTAGCATTTAAATAGTTTTTTTGAAGTAAAAATTAAAAAAAAAATAAAAATTTGAAATTTTTAAAATATTTTAAAAAAATAAAATGTGTCTGAACGCGCCCTATAATAGCTAAAATCAATTAATTTTATTAAATAAATATATCTCCTATAGGTTGGGGTGCCAGTATTCCTAACCTAGATGTCGATGTAAGAGCTTAATACACAGATCAACAAATTTTTGAAAGTTATGAATAAATACAGAAACTGCCATCTTAGGGATAGTCAAATTTGTTTACCGTTTTTTTAATCAAACTTTGTAAAATAGCTATAAACATGAAAAACCTTCAATAATATTTATATTAAAAACTGATTACACATATCGTTTTTAAGTTTGGATGCGAAATATCCTGTTTTATCTAAATGCTGATATAAAATCTTGACATATTATTTCTCATTATTTGAGAATAAATATAAGTTACAAGGGATTATATAAAAAAAAGATTTTTTTTTCCTTTTAGGGTATTCTCGAGGTCGTAAAATCTGTTGGTCAAGCCATTTTTTTATTTAGATATGGACATATCTAAGGAGCCGAGGGAAGAAATTACGAAAAACGGAAAATATATATGAGATAAGGCATGTGAGTTTTCATGTTCTCATAAATTTATTTTTTTCTGAAATTGATATTTTTTGACCTGTGATATACTAAAATATTATATTTCTCATTATTTGGGATAAAAAATATAAGTCACAAATGATTATAATTAAGAAAAATTTTTTTAGGCTTTCTCGGTTGTTTAACCCGCGAGTGCTTGGGTGAGAATTGTAACGCGAATGCTATAGTGGGATATATACGCATCCCAATTTTAATCCTCTATAATTTCTGTTTTAAAGCTATAAACTTCATTTTTTTATTATTTTAAAGAAAAATACATGCTCTCTATAAACTAAAATAAGTTATCGTTATTGTATATTGTAAATTTTAATTAACCCGCGATTAGCACTGTGGGGTCCATACGGACCCCAGCACATTTTAAATTTTAAATATCTTCAAAAATATTATATATTATGGGTCAAATTTTTGTGACTTTTTTCTTAAATATATAATGAACAAAACTAGTAATAAAATTCAGAAATTTTATTTTTGCCCTTCCCCCCCCCCTCTCTTCAAAAAAATTAAATTTGCCCCCCCCCCCCAAAAAAAAAAAATCGTATAAATTTTATTTTTTGCCCTTCCACCCCATAAAATTAAATTTGCTCCCCCAAAAATATCTAATAGTTATTATATTAAATATATTTACTTTTTTAAAAAGTGTTCTTATTCATATCAACACTTCTCATCCGCTAAAGAGATCTAACTAACAGAAATTATATCTGTTGTTATTAGATATATAGAAAAATATGATGTTACGGAAAGCTGTATATTTGTGAAAGCAATTCATATATCTGATGCCAAAGAATTTTCCTCACCAAAAGTTTTTTATTAGAATATAATCTAGAACCAAAGAACCTGATCGCACAATGCTACGATGGGGCGAACAATGTCCGGGGAATAAGGTGGTGTTCAAATGTATCTAAGCAAAATGGCTGGACACCATGTCCCGTATATTCACTGCTTTACGATTGCATCTTGTTGTAAAGATTGTCTTGAAATTTTAAGTGAAGAAAAAGATTTTTTTGAGATTATTTCTTCCCTTCATAAATTTTTCCAACATGATGCATCAAGGAAGTAAGTGAATGCGGGACCATACCCCGGCTGTTGCCCCATCGGTGGTGTAGTCACTACGACGCCATTGTTTAAAAAAAAAATTACATAAAAATATTAAATACTCTTTTAAAAATTAAAAATAAAAAAGTTTTTATATCTTCAGGTCACAGGGCCGAAGCGTCGGGGTTTTTTGACCATATTTATAATCATCAATTTTATTTTATATTTATTATTTGAAAAATTATTTTATTATCAATTTTAATGCAAAACGATTCATGTTTTTAAAACTTTTGATTTAATACACCATTATTTGTTAGAAATTAAACAATTAAAAAATACAAATACATTTACAGATTTATTTAACAACTGTTTATATAAAATACTTTTTTAAATGACAATAATTTATTAGTAGATAAAAGGAAAACTAAACCTAAAGATTTTTCTGATTTTTATTTATTTTCTACTCATAGGTTAAAAAATAATTTAAATATTAATAATAAATTAAAAAGTATTTTTTTTAATATTGATTTATTTATTGATTCTTTATAATAAATTTTTTACCGATAATATTTATTTATAATCTAAAAATTCCCTATAAATTTCATTAACCTTTATTTTAGATATAATAAATTACGCCTCTACTAAAAATAAGTAATATTGATAAAAATACAATATCTAAAGAAATTGACGTCGAAAAAAAATTTTTTAATAAAAAAACTTAATATACAAAGAATGTGTTACTAATAATTTTGTTGAATTTTTATATGATTACAAAAATGGGTTTCCTAATTTATTTAACATTTTTTCTATAAGTTTGTAATTTCGCTCTTCAACGTCGAGTTGTGAGGCCACATTTTAAATAAGGGCACGTGAAAAGTGAGTTTTTATATTCGTAGAATTTTGAAATTTCTGAAAATTTTAAATTTTATTTTATTTCAAAATTTTGTTAAAAATTTTTTATATCAGAAAAAGCATTTCATGTGCTTAAGGATGCGTTCAGACTCGTTTTTTTTTAAATTTCAAATTTTTGAAATTTATTTTTTTTTCAAAATTTTTTAAAAACTCTTTTCTCAGAAACTATTTAAATGCTAACTACCAAAATTGGCGACTTTTTGTAAAAATCGAGGCGTTATGAAAATACTAAACCAGGGGTTGTAATTGCAAGAAAATTATCTAATTTTAAAATTTTTCAGAAAAATGAAATGAGTCTGAACTAAATTTGGCAACTTTTAAAGAATTTGCGTTTTATTACAAAATAAAACTTTTAACATATTAGATAAACTCAATCATTTTTATCTCTAAAAACTTTTTGGTCTCCATCGGTCTGGACCAGTTCAATTTAAAATTTCAATTATCCTATATTCCTATCAATTTTACAATGAATTTAAAGAGGACCCGAGGTTAAAGCTACGCGCCAAGGCTTCATCACGAGGAATCAATTATTAATGCCAAAAAAACACATGAAATAAAAAAAAATTGGGCTTCTTTTTAAGATATTCAAGAATCAAAAATCCCGCGAAGCATTTAAAAACGACTACTTAAAAAATTTTGGCAATAACCTATTGTCTAGTCCCCAAACCTCTATATTACCAAAGATCAACATCCCAATATTCAGCGGATCATATGAAGATTGGCAAAACTTTTACCAACTTTTATCATCTCCGTTAAAACTCAAAAGTTCCACTAGCTAAAGATCTTTCTCCGAGAGCCTAGTTCCATTCAAAAAAGACTTCTCGTGTATATAATTATATGACAGCTTAGAAAATTCTTATGGAGAGTTATGAAACATAATTATATACAAATACATTGTAGGAGTAAATGCACCAGTTTGTCGTTGAGAAGATCACATAGGCTTACGCCTTTTGCTCGACATTAATTTCAAGCAAATTCGTGCCTTGGAGGATTTAAAGCGTCCCAGAAATATTTGGGATATTTACTTACTTCACTGCAACCTTGAAGATGCACGAATATATTGGAGTAATCACTAAAATCAATTCAAACTTTTCTTAGCTTACCCAGTTTGTAGCATTGACGTCAAAACCAAAAATTAACAATTTTTAATATTTTTTTGGTAAGTGCCCATGCTTTACAACCTTCCTGTCTACAAATGTAACGCTGAACAATGCACTTCAATTGGATCTCGGAGGTGCAATAAAAGTTTTCTGGACCGCGAACAAAATAATATCGTATCGTCAGTATATATCCATCTATCCATTAATTCGCTATTAAACGCCGTTAATGCTTTTACTCACAGCCATAATCAACATATACAATTCGTCAGAAGCCCTATTTAAAGCTCGACCGCTTATAAATTCCGGATCTAAATCCAATGTTATAGAGAATTTGTAAACAAACGCAGATTTAAAAAATAATCAACTAATATAAACCCTTAATAAAATTACTCCCATAATTTATGCCGTCGGCAAAAAAAATTCTTCCTTTTATTTAGCGCAATAGCTCGATTTCACGTTTTACAAAATATACTAACACACCCACCATATTTGTCCAATAAAAATTCTATTAAAATTTCAACTTGAATAAAACTTGCGGATTCCTGCTTCGACCATCAAAAAAACTGTTTACTTATAGGATGTGAAATGCTTTGAGACTTTTTAAAAATAGGACAAATAACAAGTTAATCCGCGATTAGGACAGTGGAGCCCAGCACTTCTTAATTTTTAAATAATAATTAAAATTTGGTTTAATTCTAATAACAAAATTTGTTTAAAAATTAGAAATTCTATTGAAGTCCGTATGGACACCACATGGTAAATTGCAATGTGATATTGTCTCAATGTATATATGGTCAATTCCACCTCAAATCGACAAATTTTTTCCCTTGAAGTCTCAGTTTTGGCTGAAAATTGGTACACTGGTAGGGTCCTTGGGTGCTGATAAAAACCTAAATTTTTTTTGACCGGAAGTGATTTTTGACCGAGATATGAGCAAAAATATTTTTTATTTTTTGCAAAAAAAAAAATTTGAGGCAACTTTGCGCGCATGTGTCATCAAAAGTATTGTAGCTAGAGTCATAATTTTTTTTTATTTTGAAGATCGAAATAAGGGCTACCTTAGACGCAAAAAATATTTAAAAAAAATTTTTTTTAAGTTACCAAAAAATTAAAGTCCAGTTTAGACACAAATAGCTCAAAAAACGTATCTTTGAATTTTCTGAAAAATTTATATAATATGGCCCTTAATGTTGTTAATAAATTTATTTAAAAAGTTTGGGACCGGCATGACTTTTTAAAAAATTTAAAAAATTCAATTTTTGGCCTAATTTTGGGACATAATTATGCCCTTTGCACTATATTAGAATATGCCAATGTGCCAAATTTGACAGTATTCAAAAAGCAGGACATATGGGCAATTATGTTAGACCATAATAGTTTGATTTAATTAATTACTACTATTATTAAATTTACAATGAAAAAGTGAACACCGAAAAAAGTGAAAATTTTGCCTGTTTTCAAAATCGACTTTTTAACCAGCCAACCTTTTTTTTAATATTTAACATTTATTTTATAGATAAAATATTGCTTAATAACATATAATAGCCCCACCTTTTTTCACTCGATTTTGACGCTTCTACAATAAAAATACCTAAATTTGCCAAAAAACAGCAAATCAGGTGTCAAAAAACTAACGCAGATTGTATTCGTCTGTGCAAGCTTATTTTTGCAAAATTATCTAAAAATATCTAGAACCTATATAATCAGTCATATTTTGCCTGTTAAAGTGTTAAAAAAATAGTATATATGTTATGTATAGAAAATCTTAAAAGAACTAGATAGGTAAATCATAAAAAAATGAGATTATTAAATCATTCCATTATTTTTATTAAATTTATAATTTAATGTATTTATTAAAACACATTTTTGTGTTAAAACTCGTAAGGAACGCATTTAGTTATAAAAAACTTTTGGTCAATGCCCAAATCTATATGCCCATAGAATCAAGTAACAGTAATATTTCCTCTTTCTTTAATAGGTTTAGTGCGTCTATATTATAAAACTAAAATGTAATTGGAACTTAAATTGTTGGTTTTTAAACTTTATTAAGGTCAGTTAGATATATATGGTGTTCCTTGCTCTAAATAGCCTTTCAAAAACATATTTGGCATTTGTAAAAATTAGTAAAAAAGACTGAATGTCTATATTTTGTTTATATTAAATTGGGTCTAATATTTAGTCTTAAAATTCATCATTGAAGCTAATTCTGCCCGTTATAATCATTTAAGGTTGTTTAACTCTAAAATTGACTTCTTTTATGTAATTATAATATCAAAAAACCATATCACTATGTTTCATAAAATAATTGACTTTTTACGTTTATTTTAAGTTTGTTAATAATCATAAAAAAAGAAAATCTGTTAAATCATAATATTCTAAATAGGCCAAATATATTCTATTTTATTTATTTTTGTCAGATTTAACGGTTGAGGCTGTTTTATTTAAAAACTATTAAATAATAGAAAAAAATAAATTTTTACAAATTTTTTAACCTTATTATTTTTTCTAAAATCCTCTTAAATTTTTTTTTTGATCCAATAAATTTAACAAATTTTTTGAATTTTGCCGAGGATAAATATTGAGAATTATGTACATATTCTAATATTGTTCATCAAACTAAAAATTACTAGTAAAAGTTAACATATATAAGCATAAAAATTTTAAGTTTTTATTTTTTACACCTTAAAATTTCAAAAAACCTGGCAAACTTTGGTTTTTATTTCATAAAAAGCTATGGGTACGTTAAAAAATGTTGGGGGAAATTTATGTTATATAGTGATGTTTTATGTATAAAATGCAATTTTAAATTTTCAAATTGGTTTGGTAGTGACCCAGAAAGTCGGCTAAGAAGATAGGAGTAAAATACTAAAAATTACCAATTTTTTTGATCTGAAGTTCCCTTTTTCTTTCCAAAATTGACAATAGTATGATCAAATAAATAAAATTGTTATAGCCTAACATAATTGCCCCTATGTCTAACTTCTTATATATAATTAAATTTGACACTTTTAAATATTTTAATATAGTGCAGGGAGCAAATTTTTGTCTAAATCAAAAAAAAATTATTTTTTTGAATTTTTAAAAAAAAGTCATGTCGGTCCCAGACTTTTGAGTTCGAGTATTTATAAAGAATATTAAGAAGTATATTTTAGCAATTTTTCAAAAAATTTAAAAAAATGTTTATTTAGTTATTTTAAACTGAATACTCTTCATAAAATTTTAAAAATTTAAAAAAAAAATTTCAAGATAATAAACACATGCAAGATAGCCCTTATTGTCCTCTTCAAAATAAAAAAAAAATTAAGTCTCTAGCTAAAATACTTTTTGACTTACAACCTCCCAAATTTGCATCAAATGTGAAAATTCACCTTGCAATTTTTTTTTCTTTTGCCCCTATCTCCGTCAAAAATCATTTCCGGTCAAAAAAAATTTCCAGATTATGAGATACCCTTAGATACTACCTCCATGCAAAATTTCAGCCAAATCAAAAGGGGTACCCTTCCCGGACTTGTTGGATTGAGGTGGAATTGACCATATATATTATTGCAACTTTTTTTCTAGTTATTTTTTTTAAAGTAGTTTTACAAATTAAGTAAATAAAATGTTTGCATTTTATAACACAGGTCAACAATTTTTTTGAGAGTTATGAGTTAACTACAGAAATCAAACCTGCCATCTTTGGGAATATCAAACCCGTTTACCGTTTTTTCTAATCAAACTTAGCTGTTCAGCTATAAACATTGAAAATTTTAGAAAAAATGCCAAAAAACAAAAAAGATTCAAAAACAAAAATTGAATTTTTTTTCCATATTTACAAGAGCTAAATTGTTAAATTAAAAATTTAAATAAAATTTTTATTAAAAACCGATAATATTTTGTGTCGTATTTAAATTTGGACGTGAAATGTTTTGTATTATATAAATGCTGATGTAAGAGCTTGATATAATAAAAAATTTTATTTCTCATTATTTGATATGATAAATATAAGTTAGAAGGGATTTTTATATAAAAATAAGATTCTTAAATTTTTTTTAGGTTCTCGATCTTTCAATTTGGTCAAAAAAGGCCATTTTTTTGATATGGACGGATGTAAGGAGCCAACGGAAGAAACTAAGAAAAACGAAATATATATATGAGATATGGGGGATAAATTCTCTTATTTTCATAAAATTCACGAATATGCCATTGATAATTGTTGAACTGTTTAATAACAATTTATTATTTTTTTTCTCTTTACAATATCCAGTTTTTATGGTAAATAATAGCCAAAAATAATTTTTTATTTCAAAATATTTTTTTTTAACAATTTTTTTAAAAATGTTTTACTAGATCTAAAAACACGATTTGATTTAATATTAGTACAAGTTAATTGACAATATTAATTTAAGGTAATTAGAAAATAAAAAATTTTGTTTTTCAGAATTTTTTCTTTGTGTTAACCCTCGAATGGTAGGGTGAGAAATTTGTAACGCGAGTGCTACAGTGGGGTCCCCCAATTTTAAACCTTTATAACTTCAAGAATTTTAACCCATTAGTGCCGATTGTTCCACTTTTGGAACAACAACTTTGAGAGCTTGTAACTTTCGTTTGGAATAAGATTATATAAAAAATTTAATATCAGTGCAAAGATCTCATTCTCAATTACAACTTGATATAATAAAAAATTTAATAAAATATTATTTGAGGCGCTAAAATATAGTTCAAAAATTGCATATTTTCTAAATTTTAATAGCCCATAACTATGGCTTTATATTATTTATTGTAAGATTAAACAATTGGGGTTTTTAAGGGATCATGTTAATTAAAATATGTTTAAATTTTAGCCAAACTTCCGCCAAAATATAAAAGTTTGAAATATTTTGTTCCATTTTTGGAACATCCGGCACATACCATATCTAATTTTAGTTAAAAATTTAAAAATAGATTTTTTTTCTAAGAAAGTAGTGTTAAAACTTTTGTATGACTTTTTTTGAGAAAAATTATATTCAGCTGTCATTTATTTGTAATATGCCCCTTCTTTAAAATTTGATTAACGCTCTTGAATACATTGATGCTCGTTCGGGAAACGATGAAATTGATTCCTCCAGACAATTTTGGGGATATGAAAGATGAGGAAAATAGCGATTTTAGTCTTGAATGACTGAACGGATGTTGCTGGAACACTAGAAATCTTAAATCCTCATGAAGGGTTCGACGAATGTTCGCAAAAGGTTTGTTGGGAAAAACAAAAACCCTTAAATCGTAGACTTGCTGTGGATTCTTTAGATTCATTATCACTATTAAAGTTTAAAAATTTAACGCCTTATA
>JAUIRJ010000513.1:0-14588 GCA_030555515.1 Acutogordius australiensis | reverse complement strand
CTTTTTTATTGCGTACCCTAGAATTTACATTTCGGCAGGACAAAAACACGAAACATTTATAAATGTTTCGTGTTTTTGTCCTGGGAAAAACACAAAACATTTTTTAATGTTTCGTGTTTTTGTTCTTTTAAAACACGAAATATTTTTTTCGTGTTTTGAAAATTAATTTAGATTTTCGCAAAATGTTTCGTGTTAAATATTACTAAAACACGAAACATTTTTTTGGTTTTTAAAATTTATGTTAATTGAGTGTTCATGCAGCAAATTTGGTCATATAATATATCGTTCGACTCCAAATTTAATGGGGATTTTAACTATCATACTGTGTCTTTGATGTTTAAAAACTTTATTTTTGTTTTTAAATTTTTTCTTGAGTTTATAATTGATTAAATCTACTTAATTTAAATCATATATAACCTAAAACACCATGTTAAGTTTATGGCCATATATGGTAATATTTTTAAAATTTAACACTGCTTTAATATTTATCGACCAAATTAAACTTGTAATACATAGTTAGATGCCAAATTTCATGGAGAGTTTAACTTGTCTGCGAAAGGTTGACAGGTAGTCCCTGTTGTTTAAAAAATTTATTTTTTGTTTTTAAATTTTTTTTGGGTATTTTATTGATTTAATCTACTATGTATAGATCATATGTAACCTAAAACACCATTTTAAATTTATGACCATATATGGTAATAGTTATTAAAACTTAAAACTGCTTTATTATTTATCGACCAAGTTATACCTGTAATACATAGTTCGACGCCAAATTTTAAGGGGAGTTTAGCTATCTTGTCTGCGAGGTTGACAGGTGGTCTTTGTTGTTTAAAAACTTTATTTTTTGTTTTTAGATTTTTTTGAGGTTTTATTAATACAATTTACTATATATAAATTATATGTAACCTAAACATGTTAAATTTAAGACCATATATGGTAATATTAACTATAACTTAACACTGCTTTATTATTTATCGGCTAAGTTAAACTTGTAATACATAGTTCGACGCCAAATCTTAAGGAAAGTTTAGCTATCTTGTCTGCGAGGTTGATAGGTGGTCTTTGTTGTTTAAAAACTTTATTTTTTGTTTTTAGATTTTTTGGGGGGTTTTATTAATACAATCTACTTTATATAAATTATATGTAACCTAACAACATGTTAAATTTATGACCATATATGGTAATAGTTATTAAAACTTAACACTGTTTTATTATCTATCGACCAAGTTAAACTTGTAATACATAATTCGATGCATTTTATAGGGAGTTTAGCTAAAGGTTGACAGGTGGTTTTTGTTGTTTGAAAACTTTATTTTTTGTTTTAGATTTTTTTCGGTGGTTAATTATTGTATTAGCTATATATAAATAAAAAATGTAAACACCATAATAAGTTTAAGACCATAAATGGTAATATGTCTTATAACTTAACACTGCCTTAATATTTATTGATCAAATTATTTTATACGGAGAATCTATCATATTATCAGTGCCCAAAAATTAAGAAGTAGCTGCGGCTTTGTATTTTGTTCTTAGATCTTTTTTTTGGATCATTTACTGTTGCTATTATAAATGAAATGCATCGTAAAATATCTTTTTAATTCTTTGACCAATTATAGTTTTTTAAACTTAACATTGCTATAATATTTATTGACCAAATTAAACTTATAATAAATACATCGTTCGACGCCAAATCATTATGGAGAATTTAACTATCATATTGCTAGTGCCCAACAAGTTTACATGTAGTATATATTGCTTAAAATTTTTTATATTTAATTTTTTAGTTTTTTTTGTTTTATTAAGTTATACAATAGTTTTTTTAAAATAAAAAAATTGAAATGTTTAATATGTTACATAAAACCTTCAAGGTGTTACTTTTAAATTTTGTCACAAATTCTACATTTATTGACCGAATTAGTCTTAATCCTTCAATTTTATTTAAAATTTAATTATAGTGCTTAAAAATTAACAAGTGGTCTATTTTGCTTGGAATCTTTTTATTTAACTTACTTTAAAGATATTATTTTACTCAATGGTTTTAATATAATATGATATGTTACTTAATATGCCATATTTATTTTATGTTTATATGAACTAATATTATAATTACAAATTGTATCAAAATTGGGCCATTTGTCTACCTTAACGTGGATTTGAGATTTTATATAACGGCAAATTTGATTGCCCACCTCTTCCCATCATTGTAAAGCAGAATTCACCAAGCGTTGGATTGTTTAATTAATATGGAACGTGAGCTGGGTTTAGACATTTGTGAGACAGGTTAGTATAACCCTGTTGATGACCCGTTGTTGCTACAGTAATCCTGTTCAGTACGAGAGGAAGCGCAGGTTCAGACATTTGGTTCAGGCGTTCGACTGAAAATCGACGGCGAGAAGCCACCATTTAGAAAATTATGACCGCATCGAAGTCAAAATCCCACCTAGAAAAGTAACGATATTTTGGAGCGCCTCATAGTCAAATAACTCGATATACGGTACCGTTTACGCGGTTACCGAACGAAGTTATGAAACGATTTATGATGATTTGTATGTCAATCAAGGTTTCTTTAATACCATTGTTAACATTGAAATTTTATTACCAGACATTCTGCTTTCAGAATGCTTGGTGCTATGCCATTTATATTTTTTCATTCGCCCCTTGTAAAATTCATTGCACATTAAATTTTTTGGCACCAATTCTGACGTTTGACAGCTTTTATTACTCGTACCCTAGATTTTTAGCAAAGTATTATATATCGGTTTTCCTTTAAAAATTTCCTCTTGCTCTATTACCCTTAACTCACTTTATTAACATCGCTTTTGACGCCCGTCCCATCGTTGTCTATCATTCCACTTCTCTGAATTCCTTTACCGAGTAACATTGCGTTTTATTACGTTTAATTACCATTTTGCTTTTACCTTAGTTCTTTCCTTTTACAAACTTAGGTCACTTTGATATCCCAGATGTCAGTCCCGCCTACTCCCCCTGACCAGCTCGTCATCTCATGTGCTTTTAATTCACTACCTCAAAATTCTTTGATGGAAGCTGACCTACTTTTTGAGCAAAGGTTTTGGTCAAAATTTTTAGGCCACGACTGCAACGTTTGTAGTCGCCTATTTTTTTTTCTAACGACCTGGTAAAAATATACACGTTTCGGAATCCTTATGCTTTCCATCACAATTATCTGTATGCCAATGCGCCGCTTCGTTGCACAAGCAGGAGGATGCCTAAATTTGTGCGTGTCAATGGTTTTTCTTTCTCGTCTTACCCTTCCCACCTGCCAGTTTTAGATCCGATCGTGGAACGCCTTCCCCCCGCCTTCCATTTATGCATATAGGACGGTTGCGTTATTCTCACGGTCAATATGGCGTTCGAGGCCAAATTATAAATATTCCAATTGACGTTGACGAGATAGTCACCCTTTTGCCCCTGACCCCAGACGAGGATATGAGCATACGTTCTAATCAAAAAATGCCACTCTCATAAGTCGGTGCTATAGGGGCTTATGTCACTTGCGCGCTAAAGACTTGGCTGTCGTATAAGTTAACCACTCCACTCTACAAGCAATTTGATATTCGCCTACATCCAACATTTTTACATCCCCCCAGGCCACGTCGGTGTTGAGTGTCGCGGTTAGGCCTCCGATTAGGATCCTTTTTTATTAATCTACGGGGCAGTTGGAACCTGAGACTTGTATACGCTTAGACAAATTTTTTTTAACTTTGTAAATATATCTAATTTTTTGACCAGTGTTAATTAAAAATTTGTTTTTTTTACGATGTGTAGGCAGAAAAAAGTTTAGAGAAAAAGTCATAAAATTAAAGGCAAAGTTTTAAAACATTAACCTTTCTTATTTTTTTTGGACCGACTTCCATCCCTACTTGTCCAACTCAGTCATATCGATAGTGATTATATCAAAATTTTGAAAATCAGATTAAAATAACTTATTATTGCCCTGATAACTATATATATCTCTTATTGCACGCGTGTCGGGACAATGAACCGGGCCGTTTTATATTTTATTTTAAGTACATTTGACAGGATATGACATCACATCAATGTGGACCAAAACTGAATTCAGCCCGACTATTAACCATTGTTTTACATAAAAAAATTGATGCTAACAAATATATGTATCCTTGATAAGTTGCCGTCTACCCAAATTGATAATTAGATTGACCTTTAGAACAAAAAGAAGACAACTCGAATGAAGATGATAACTTAGGTTATCTTTTAATATTCACAACCGTCAAATTTTATATACCTCTCTTTTCTAGTTCGAAGTGACAGATGATATATTTGTAATTGACAAATTTAACCATTATGCCTTTTTATTGTGCAAATGTTTCAATTCAAAACTATTATATTTTATAATTTAGCATGGATCAAATCAAAGTATATAATTAATCTAGTTGTTGCTGTACCTTACTGAATTGACGTTATTCCAATCCCCAGCTAAAAACTGCTACTTCCACTACATTTCATTAGAGTGTTGGTTTGCATTTTTACAGAAATTTAGGGGTTAAGCTAAAGCAATTAGACCAAAATTTGCGTTTCACAAAATTTGCTTTACTTTGTACATTGGGTGATAATTTACATATCAAATAAGCGCATAAATAAAAATATTCTTTGGCCCCATTATATATAATTTGCTTTACCCAGTCTTATTTTTATATCTCAGATTTTAATCTATTAACCCATAACAGAATCTCATCCGAAGATGTAAACATCTTTTTATGTTATAATTGATTTTTAAATGTTTTTCCTTTAACGCATCTATAATTTTAACCGAATTTTATAGTTTTTCACATTTTAGATACCAACTTAATTACGCATTCATAAAACCTAAATTCTCATTTTTTAATATTAGCGAATATATTTTTATTACATTTTAAAAGAAATATTAGCCAGAGCCTAAGCCAACAGGATTAAAGCCGAATTAAAAAAAGCGACCTTTGAATGAAAAGACAACCTTTTTTTAAAAAATAGAATAACTGCATCATGATATTTTTTATTATACTCTATAATTGATTACTTCTTGTTTAGCAACTTATATGTTTTTTATTTATTTTATACTCATAAGTTGGAGAACATTTAAAAATTAATGATAAATTAAAAAGTATTTATTTGAATATTATTGATTTAATTATTGATTCTTTAAATCATAGATTTTTTACCTATAATTTTTATTTAGAATCTATATTTTTCTTTCATAAATTTGAATATTCTTTTATTTATATATTAATAAATTAGAGCCTCTTTTAAAAATAATTATTATTGATAAAAACTCATTATCTAAAGAAATTAACGTAGCAAAAAATTTTTTAATAAAAAAACATTATAATTACAAAAATGTGTTACTAATAATTTTGTTAAATTTTTATATGATTACTAAGATGCGTTCTAATTTATTTAACATTTTTCTATTAGTTTGAAATTTGGCTCTTTAACGTTGAGTTGTGAGGCCATATTTTTAATAATAAAAATTTTGAACTATTCTGCCCCCCCCCCACAAGTTTTTTTGCCCCCCTCCCTCCCCCAAATTGGAAAAGCTAAAATCGGGCCTTAAGAAGCAATATTAAACCACTATAACTTCAAATGTTTCAAAGCTTTAAACATTTATATTATTTAAAAAAAAATTTTTGCTCCTTAATTATAAACAAATATAAGTTATCATTAATGTATATTGTAAATTTTGTTTAGTACAAAGTAGAAAAAATCTAAAAAATAACAATTTTTGTATTACATTATATAAATCTTGTCAATAACCTTAATGTATAATAATTATTAATTAAGTCATGCTTTTAGGTCAAACATTTTTAAAACCATTAAAAAAAATATTTTGTAAAAAATTATTTTTGAATATTATTCACATTATATACTAGAGAAAAAAAACAATTCACATAATTATTATGCAATAAAAACATTTTACTTACTTAATAGTAAAAATGAATAAATGTAAAATAAGGTTGCAATTACAATTAGGCAAAATAATGGTTTTTAACATTGAAACTGACAGTATGGGGTCCATACGGACCCCAATAGAATTTCTAAACGAATTTTGTGCAATTAGACCAGATTTTGATCACTAGTTAAAAAGTCACAAAAATTTAACCCATAATTTATAATACTTTAAAGATTTTCAAAATTAAAGATGTGCTGGGATCCGTATGGACCTTACAGAGCTAATCGTGGGTTATTAAGCAAAATACCGAAATGAATAGCAAAAAATAAGTTTTTTTTTATAATTTCTCCAAATCAACTTAAATAGCTGCAACAAGCGCTTAAGTTATGTTTAGTTTTAGATAAACAATTTATTATTTTAGAAAAGTAGATTTTTTGGAATAAAAAGTTCCCAGTTTCATAAATTGCTTATATGAAACATATATGGAATAAAACATAAAAAAATGTTAGTGAAATTTTTTTAATAATTTAAATATTAAATATACCTAAGGGCGCGTTCAGACTCATTTAATTTTTTGAAAATTTTTATAATTTTTACTTTTTTACATTAAACGTTGTTTTAAGTCTCCAATATTCGTTATTAGCATTTTAATAGTTCTTCTGAAAGAAATATATTTAAAATTTTTGAAAAAAAAAAATTTTAAAAATTTAATATTTTTAAAATTAAAAAAAAAAATAAAACGAGTCTGAACGCGCCCTAAAATAAACATTTAAAGAAACAGCATAAAATTGATATTATGTATTTAAAGTTTTCATAAAATTTGTTATCTTTGTAAATTACTTATTTCCACATGTTCATATATAAATACTTGCATAAAGTGCCTTATTAACGTTTTATGTAATAATTATCAAAAGATGTATCTTCCATAATAACTTTGTATGCATAATATATCATGCAACTTAATATAATAGCCCAAAAATATTTTCCAATTTACGGTGAGGTAGCTGTGTACCCCAAATTTATTTTAAAAATCAATATGTTCTATTAAATAAGTATTTTTTTTGATTCTCAAATGTTTTTGAGGACGCATAAGTAAAAACAATATTTCTAAATTTAAAAAATTGTAGAGGGTAAAACAGTCACCTTGAACATCTTTATATAAACTGGCAATTGTATATAAATTTAAGAAATGTTTTTTTGGGCTTTATGTTTTGTCATTAAGATCTAGGCTGACGTATTATAATCACTGCACAAAGTTCATATTACAATGGGCAAAATTTAAAATGACCTTTTTGGAATCTCGGGATATAAAGCTAAAAATAGTTCTTTATTTATTTCATGTTTTTATTTAACAAATAAAAATTATGCTATACAGCTAATCAAAGTTTGTTCATTGTCGCGCATAGGTGTTGCCTGTATACTACTTTCAAAAAAAATTTTTTTTTAATTTTAACGGCTTGTAAAAATATTAAACTTGCCAGTTTACAATAAGCTTAAATACATACTTTTTAACTTTATAATAATGTTTTAAATAGGTCACTATCTTATTTCATCTACTTGATTAATATAATTTATAAAACGGTCACACCCATATAACCATTGTTGTTAAAAATCTATAAATATAAATGAGATGGATATAGTTATATTTAATATTTAAGAAAACATTAAATCAATTGGGTATCGTGAAATTCCCAGAAAATAATTTTGTTACTGACAAAACTTTTTGTTACATTTTAAATTTAAGTCTTAGGTGGGCCTAGTAATTATCGTTTAAAAGGAAATACAGCTCTTACAATTTAAAATCAAGAAGTTAGTTATGTATTTCATTTTGTTTAATATTTTCCACATTTTGGGTTGTACATGTGTAACTTTATAATAAAACTATAGTATTCTAATATAAAGCTTTTTGTATTTTATCATAGCTAGAAAAACCCATTCTCAGGTATGGAAGATTCTGGGAATCTGCCCCCAACCAATTTTTATTGAATTGGGATTTTAGTTAATACAGTTTTATATAACTTTCAAATATATTAATTTGTTTAATAAATAAACATTTATATTTTTTTATAATCCATATTTTGAAACCTTTCCAACACAAAATATTATGTTTAGGTAAAGTAAGCTTAAATCAGCACTTGTAATAATAATTAATTTAAATTATTTTTTTTTATTTTTAAACCACATTTTATAAATATATATGTACATGTGTAAAATGCGGTAAAACTGACACTTTGCTAATAATTTAAATCGATTAGAATTTTAATTAAGCCTAGCTGATTCGTTAAAAAACCTAATTTAACATATAAATGCTTCAAATTTATAATATTTATTAAGGTTCACTGGAATGTAAAATTATCATATACACATACTAAATAACAATTTCGAATATTATAAATATAGTTGGATGTTTTGATATTTACCCAGACATTGTTTAATTTCCATATACATGATAAATTTCATTTATTATGCGGCAAGGAAAATTTTGAAAAATGTAAGAAATTCGCACTTTTGATCAAAGAAAACAAATTTTAAGTAGAGGCAAGTTTTAAAAATAAAAAATTAAAAAAAATATTTTCAAAAGAAGTATAGGCAAGTCCTAAATATATTATTGGGGTACCAACACTTTAAATACATTTTTTTAGGTTTATTATATACTATTTAATATTACCGATATTACTAAATATAAATTTTCCAGAGATTTAAAATTACCCTACTCTTGAAGGTCGAAAAAATGGCAATTGTTATTTTTTAATGTAAATTCAGCGGATAAATATAACTTAGGAATATGTATTAAACAAAAAGTTAGTTTGTCAATATTTTGATCGGAATAACATAACATTTTCTTGGGTAAATAACTTAATATCATTTATTGCAAATATTTATAACAAAAATTTTATATGCGTTTAAAGTTTATATCTATCACGAAAAAAAAATTAGAAACGCGGTTTTGGGCGAATTATCACAATTTAAAAAAACGAATGTTTTAGTATGATATTCTAGGAGAATTGATAGAAGGATGCAACAAAGATTTTTGGTGATTGGCAATTCCACTCTTTTCTTCTGATTCTCGTCTCAGGCCTCGAAATTTGGCAATAACCTTATATATAATGTAAAATAATTCAAAAAATTAATAGGAATTCATTCTGTTCCTATATATCGTATATACGTTTAATGATTATATTTGCAAAAAAAAACATTTTATATATTTTAAAGCGTTTTGCAAATTAGGCAATTTACAAATCATCTTATTAAATAACCACTAAATTTTTGGTGAAATTAAATAATTAATTAATATTTTATATTATCAAAGACTAGCTTAAAATCTTAAATTTATTAAATCTTGTTAAATTTTATTTATAAATATCGAGCATTTACCTCGCCATTCAGATAGCAAAATATGAGTGCGACAAAGAAACCCTAAATTAATAAAATATTAATATTAAAATGAAATAAAATTAGTAACAAAGTATTTTTAAAATGAAAATAGTTTCATATTTAAGGGCGCGTTCAGACTCATTTCATTTTTTTAAAAATTTTAAAATTTTTACCTTTTGACATTGAACGCTTTTTTTCAAAAAGTCGCCAATTTTTGTTATTAGCATTTAAATAGTTTTTTTGAGAAAACAGTTTTAAAAATTTTTGTAAAAAAAATAAAATTTTAAAAAATTCGAATTTAAAATTTTTCAAAAAAATAAAACGAGTCTGAAGCCCTAAAGCAAAAATTTTGTAATCCTTTTTAGCTTCCCAATTGTTGTGCCATTAATAAAATACAAGTTTTTAATTTTCTCCTGACCTTAATTTCCGAATATATATAAATAATGCTCAAAAAAAATTTGCATCCAGCGTAAAGTTGATTACTTACGATAAAACATTATAGGATTAATTTAAAGGTATAAAAAATTTAGGAAATCCCCGCCCCCCCCCCCCTCCTCCACTAAAAAAAATTTTCTTTTTAACCTCAACCCAATAATCTAAATAGGTCTTTTTGGGTAACCGGCAACGCAAAAACATTTTTCCGGCATACGTTAAATTTCTTTTCCTTGTGGGCGACCCTTTGGAATGCCACCTTTGGGGAAAAATCTTCTGATTTTTCTTTAGCTCTAGTCTTAAATAAACTGTATAGGATTACCTGGAGTCCTTCGATGAGCGAGTTAATAATGTGGTATGCTTCGAGAAATCCGTTTGAAACGGGTGGTCGATATAGCGTCAGCAAAATTTGGATTCCAAACAGTGGTATGAGAAAGATGACCGCTTTCAGCATTTGTCTGTATTATGGTAAAAACGACAAATTAAGTATTATGTTTCTTATTTTTTTAATTAAATAACATCAGTAGATTTACCTGTTGAAAAATCTTGCCAAATCGGGTACTAATTTGGCAAATATTTTAAGACTTATTGAAAATTTTTTTTAAATGACATATTTCCATCTAGCCACATTTAAATTAAATTCATTGTAACTAGCATATATTAAGCCATATTAGGTCAAGCCATATTAGGTTTTTAAATTTCGTTATTCACCAACGTTTTTATTGTTTTAAGTATTAAAATGGAGCACTCACTCAAGAAAAAAACATATTCAGTTTTTTATATTTTTTTTATGAAGGGACATTTGATGATGGCATGAGCATGTTACAATCAAAACTCTATATTGTTTTTTTTTAATGTTAGTGGCTTTCACTGGCTTCTAAAAATTTGTCGGGCAAAATATGGTCTGGGCTATGTTCTTTAAGTGAAACGAGTCTAGGCCAAGTTTGTACAATAAAAATATATTTTAATTAATTATTTTAACGTAGTCAGGCTAATTTTATGTTGATGTAGGAGCTTAATAAACTTAGAAATTTAATTTCTCATTATTTGAAGTAAAAAAATTAAAGTTACAAAAAATATGAAAATTTGAATTTTTTCTCTTAAGGATATTGTCGAGGTACAAAATCTGTATTTGGTCGCAAAAGGTTCGATATGGATGGATCTAAGGAGCCGATGGCGGAGGAAATTACGGAAAACGGAAAATATATATGAGATAAGGCTATCATGTGGATCCAGACATTTCAATTTCAAAAACTTCGTTTTATAATAGAAAATCAAAAAATTTTCTTCAAGGCAATAAAAGATCCTTTATATTAGTCTCCAGTCCCTTGCCATATGAGAAAAAACAAGACTTGTGAAGGAAATTTTTACCTGTACCACAGGTGTTCCTTTTGGACGCCGGATTTGAGCTTTACGACTATAATACGTATAATTTGGATGAGAAATATGACGTTTACCTAAATTTCCGGTGTGTATACAAAATATAAAAATATCAAAAACCAAAATAAAATAAAATAAATTTCTTTTCAACTCAAAAATAGTTTAAGTGGTTGCCTAAATAGGAGCTATAAAGTTTTAAAAAAAAGCTTTGCGATGTTTAAGCCAACTAAATTATAAGATTCTTTTTAGCCCGCTTAATAAGGTATATAAAACAAATATATCGGGAAAGAATTAATCTAACACTAAGACTACTTTAAAAATAATAATTGGTTATTTAATTGTAAATTACCAATATAATGATAATGCAAATGCTGTTGATAATCCAGTCAAGATTAGACACCGTCATTATCCAACACCTAAATTCAGGTGTTAGTATATATTCGTATAAATTATTTATTAAATTCCAAAAATTTTGGTAATAAATTACTATAATTTTAAAAGTTTTTTTTGGACATAATTAGAACAAATTTGCGCATACCCATTGTGCAAATACCGTAATGCGGTAAATAAGAATTATCCTAAATTTATTAATGCCCTACAACATAATGTAATGAATGATGTGGGGTGTTATTTAAAATTTAAAAAAAACCCACTCACATGAGGCTGAAGTTAACATCATTAAAGAGCCTGAGCATAAATTAATGTAATATAAATTGCTTATATACAATTATAATTTTACCCGTTTCTGTCATAAGAGCGCTTGATGGCAATGTATATGATCAAAGGGATTACGGGGAAACCTAATTACGATCAAAAAAAAAAGATATAAAACAAAAAAAAGACAAAAAGACCATAAAATAATATCAAAATACAATAATACAATGTTAACAAAATATAATTGGAATGAGTGAAAAGAGGAGAACATAAAGCCTACAAACAGTAGTAGTTAAAACTTGACAAAAACACTGCCCATGCCGGATTTAATATATCCTTGACTTGAAACTTAATTAAATCGGATCAAAAAAATTGCGATGGTCAACATGATTTTCCAAATTGACAGCGAGAATTTAATTTAACCTCTTAAGACGAAGAGCAGAGGGGAAAAATTAAATGGCTTGTAGGAAACGGCAGGCCTGTCAAGTTTCATTATATGTTATAACGGTTTAAAGTTGTTTTCTAATAAATGACATTTTTTTCCACGGTTGACTTACCCCACCACCTTATGAAAATCTCTTTTTGGAATTAGAGTTAAGCTACAAGAATAAAACACTTTTGACATTTTGTTGACTCTATATACATACAGACAAGGAGTAGGTAGCCCCTATGTAGTACCCGATAGAACTAAACTGATCAAGAACAAATTATAATTTATTTTTTTAAATATCTTTGATGAAAAATTTTACAAGAGTAATTAACTGTTGGTAAACGCATTATTTAGATATTATTTTAAATTTTTAAACTAAAAAAAATCCTTAACTTTGAATTCGCATTAAAATTAGCTACCAGTGTAACTGAATTTGCCTAAAGGGAGTTAGAATCTGGATAAAAACCCCAACAACTTTTTTGGAAAAAATTACAAAGGAATTATTTGTACATAGGTTTTTAATATTGTTTTGTAGTAAATTTACCTGAAAAACTCTCTAAATTTTATTTAATTCAGGTCTAAAATCTCACTAAAAGTCATACCTTTAAAGCATTTTAAAATTTTTAAAAAATATATAACCACCTAGATACTAGCTTTAATGGATTTTTAATGAACCGTTATTTATTATGTTGATTTTATAATTAGTTAGCAGTAATATTAGAGAGAGTTCGAGTTGCTTTGGTAAAAATGGTTATAAAAAGGATATCTTACCCCACCCAAATACCATGTAAAGCCGTATGGGTGCTTTGAAACTGAGCGCGAACACGAGAATGTTGTAGAGGTAGATGCCTTCAGTGAACATCCAACAATATGTCGTCAACAACAGGTATTTGTTGCAAAATGCAATAACATTGCAAATATTCTAGAAAGTCCAAAATTATTAAGAGAATATAAAAGGCTATTAGTTTTATTAATTGGGTATGATCCAAAAAATTAACTTTAACATTTAATGTTAAATTCTTTTATTTTACGGAAAAAACTATAATTAAAACTTTAAATTTCTTTTTTGTGTGCTTGTAAATAAACATCGTAAAAATTATAGAATAATTTTCTTTTTTTTTGTGCACTAATTTACTTAAAAAACAAAAGTCCGATTTTGTTTTTCAAATAAAAAAATTGCATTTTAATAGTTGTTATATAAAAAAACACAAACATCGGTATTTTGAATAATTACAAAATGGATTTTTATCTAGAACTTATCTCAAAATTTGTAAATATGATTAGAAATATTGAGAGTCGACTTATTTGTAAACCTCTAAAAAATTTTAGAATACCAAGGCGACAAACACAAACTCTAGTTATCGCCAAAAAACTGTGGGTCTCTTAGATTATTTATTTAGGATATCTACATAAAACATTTTGTCAGGTAAGTAAAATTTAAGTTTTTACCATTGGTAATTTTCCGTCAGGAGAATGATCTTTCCACGATTGTTGGGAGATGTAGAAAATATCGAATATGATGACCGTTATAGCTTTGAGCAAAAACGACACCATAAGATTTGTATGTAAAACGACTCGTGTAGTTCGTAGCAAACTAACAAATTGTCGAATAGGACAAATATAAATTTTGTACCCAACCTTTTCTGGCATTGATAACTTATGAATTTTTTTCTCAAAAAATAAGCTTTTAAAAGGGCATTTTATTTTATAACTTTATATAAAAATGCCTGTGTGAAAGGCATTGAGAAATGCATAAACATAGAAAAGCAAAATATTATAAAGCCTCATTTAAATACCGCAATTTTACAAACACTTCTTTCTTTATTTTGTTTATAACTACACCAATCCACGTGCTTATCTAGTCCAATTAAATTTATTTGTTAGTAGCTTGGATAAATGAGAAGCAGGTCAACAATTTTTTGATCATTAAAAACCGATAATATATTGTGTCGTATTTAAGTTTGGACGCGAAATATTTTGTATTATCTATGTGCCGATGTAAGAGCTTGATATATTAATAAAAAAAAATTCCATTATTTGTGATTAAAAACATAAGTTACAAGGGATTATAATATGCAAAAAAGATTTTTAAATTTTCTCTTTTTAGGGTATATTTATATCTGTCAATTTGGTCAAAAAAGGCCATTTTTCGTTATAGACAGATCGAAGGAGTCAAAGACGGGAGAAACTAAGTAAAATGAAAAACATATATGAGATTAGGCCATCATAGGGATGCATTCTTTTATGTTTTCATAATAATCTCGTTTCTGACATAAATATTTGTTGACCTGTGTTATTTAAATTTAATTATTATATATATTATTTTACTTTATTTAAAGCATTTATATGTATTTAAAAAAGGGAGCATTTCTTTAAGTATATCTTAAAGTATTAGAAATACAAAATTTAAAT
>JAUIRJ010000512.1:0-14590 GCA_030555515.1 Acutogordius australiensis | reverse complement strand
TATAGCTCTAAGGACCAGTGTTTAATAATTTGTAAGAGTTACAGTTCAAAATTTTTGGCAAAATTAGCCATATTTTGAACTCAACTCTTTACCATTTTACCCCCCCTTTATTTGAAAAAATTTAAATGTAAAAAAAAAAATCCTTTCTCTTGCAACTCACCTCAAAAAAATTCCTAATTTTAAAAATGAATAATCCTCAAAAAAATGCATTTTGTTTCTTTTCTCCTCAAATGAGCTCAAATGGCTTCTCCGAACAAGCTGAATAGCCAACTGAACTCAATTGAAAAGCAAAAATCTGGAATTTCTGCGTTGTTAATGTTAATAGATACAAAAAAGCCATGATGCTAATGTTGGGCTTTTTAAAGTTAAAATAAGTCTTAATATATACTCTTGTTACTATATTTGCAAAAATATGCGAAATTCAAGGTCTATATGCATTTAACTCCCTTTAGCCTTTACAATTTATTCTTTTGTAATTTTTTTTAGTATAATAAATTCTCATTTTTTTATTTAAAATTAGAATCATATACTGACCATTTATCCCAGGGTGTGTCCATCAGAAAGTAAGGCTGTGACTTCTTTGCCACCGGCAAATGAAGAAGCAGAATTTTTGCTTAGAAAATTTAAACGAGTTTCTAGTAACTATACCAGAGATCCGCAAAAACCAAAATTTGGGAGCCCAGCCCGGGTTCAATTTTTTTGCCTTTACGCCGGCCCGGCCCAACCCGGTTTTTTTTTAAATTTTTGAGCCCGGCCCGGAAGAAAAATTTTAAGCCCGACTAAAACCCGGGTTTAATTATTTTTATAATTTTCAATATTTATCTTAAATTTTGTTCAATTTATATAAATTAAATTTTGTACTTATATATGATGCAAACTCTATAATTAATATACATCAAATAGATTTGCCGTGCGTAATGGATCTTTCATCAACAATCTAATCTTCAATTTTTTGTTTTAGGTCCATATTGCGGGAAAATTAATTTTATCAATGAATGAAAATTATAGTGAGAAAAAAATAGGCCATTTAATCTATATTAAAAGAAAAACTTATTTACAGAGAAGTTATGCTGTAATGAAGTTTAATAAAAAATAATTTAATAAATAATTTTATATATTAATTTATTTTACCAACCCGGGCCGGGCCTAGGCCCGACCCGGCCCGGCTTAATTTTTGCGCCGGCCCGGGCCAGAAAAATTTTTTATTATGTCAGGCCCGGCCCGCCCGGATGTTAATTTTTTCCAGTCAGCGCCGGACCCGGGCCGGCGCCGGGCCGGGTCCGGGTTTCCGGGCCGGCTGCGGATCTCTGAATTATACCTCAACCGGTTAAAAAAAAAGCTGCGATTGGAGTTTGCGTTCCCTGAAAACGACTTTAATATTCTCAATCCCGACAGGACCTTAAAAAAACTTACTTTCGCAATATATTGTATATTTCAATTAAGTAATAATAAAATAATATTGGAAATTGTTAATTAATAATATGAATAGATCATTTATCTTTAGTGACCACACAAATTTTATTTTATCTCTATAGCAATGCCTATATCGCAGACAAGTGTGGAACGAAGCTTTTCAGCTCTCGGGTTAGTTTTGCATAACAGGCGTACCCGATTGTTGGCTCAAAAAGTTGAAGACCTGCTTTTAATCAATTTAAACCCACAACTATCTGTTGATTTTGAAGAATGTTTTAAAAAAGAAGAAAAATAAATTTTATTAATATTTTTTATAACCAATTATTATATGACCTCAATGATTATAAATATGTATAATAATTACTGTTTAAACTGTCTTTTAAACAATAAATCATAAGTATATTTTAATTATATTCATATTCAATTACATTATTATATTCAATTAATTATGTTTAATAAATAAATGATTGTTTAGAGTAATTTGTGCCACTTAGCAATACCCATTTGGGCCAAACAAATAAATAGTTTATAACAAATAAAACTTTCTAATTTGTAAAATATTAGCCAAGTAACTTCCTATTCGCATTTTTAAGTGTTTTATAAACGTTGAAGTTAGATTTAAGTTATATTAATTAAATTTTTTAATATATTTATTAAAATAATTTATTGTATGATTAAGCAAGTTTTTATTTTACCTTGGACAACCTCGTCAAATTAAATAAAAACAATATTTGCGTTAAAATATGTAAGGATGGATGTTAATTTGCAAATACTTAAACATTTTTTTCCTAATATTGGCAGCCAGTAAAATTTTGCAACTTTTTTTTTGATTTAATATCATTCAATGTGCTAAACAGACTTTTTTGAAAACAAAATTTAGGCATTCTGGCAAGAATTCGCTTTAACTTATTAATAAAAATAGATGATTGTTAAGAGTAATTTGTGCAACTTAGCAATACCCATTTGGGCCAAATAAATAGTTAAAAATAAATAAAATATTCTAATTTGTTACAAAATTTAACCGAGTAACGTTTCTACGATATAAATTAAATTCCGCATTTTTAACTATTTTATAAACCGAATTTGAAGTTTTATTTGAGTCATATTAACTAAAAATTTTAATATATTTAATAAAATAAAGTATTTAGTTTTATAAGCTTAGACAGTTTTATTTTGCCGGACTTGGGCAACCTAGTCAAATTAAATAAAAAACGGGAAAATTTGCATAGGTTGCGTTATAATATTTGACAAAGTTTGTTAATATGCAAATGCTTATACATTGAAGTTTTCTAATTTTGGCAGCCAAAATTCTGAGGCAAAATTTTGCATATTTGTTTTATCAGTTTGAACTTTAAGATTATTAAGGGGAACTGCTGCCAAATTTGGGTATAATTGCTTTTGAGTGTGAATTAATTAAAAACGGCATTTAGTACCCAAGAATACCAAATTAAGGAAATATTATTAAAAAGTTAATAAATTTTGAGCTTGATTCTTTAAAAACTTATGAAAATTTTAATTATTATAATAAAATTTAAAAATAACAAACATGAGTTTGGCCATATAAAAAAACTAAGTTTCCCAAAAATTGCCCGGAGTACCTCACTCCGACTCATTTGAATAAATTCCATATTGAAAAAAAAAGAAAAGAGGTTCATCAATACTATCTAAACTCCGTTTTACCAAAAAATAAAAAAACTAAGTTCTTTTTTATTAAAATGAGGAATATTCATTTTTTTGTAAATGAAAATTTTTCATTTGAATATTTTTCACCCCCGTGAAAAAGCGAATTCCCTCATATTCACTTTTTTCTTTCCTCACCATTCACTAGAATTGAGGGAATTACTGCGGCTGAATTCTTTTTTATTAAACACTGCTAAGGACACATTTGAAGTTTAAACTCATGTCTGTAGGGGGTTAGGCGTGCAATCATTAGGCAGCGTAAGACAGGTTTGATTTTTTAATTATTTAAATGTATATCCATTTGTTGCACACCTCGAATTATCGTAAGGATTGCAGTAAATATTTACGAGTAGAGAGGAGCCTCTATATTGTTGATATGAACATTGAATGTATAATGATTTACATATGTGTGTATCTAAGTTGACGAAGATAAACGTCTTAAGTAATTAATTATTGTATAGAATTGCGAGCCGTCGTGTTTCGAGTTTTTATTAGGATTTAGGCAGAATTTAACCATGGGATGTGCCCCTCCCCCCCCCCCCCCCCCACTAACAATTATTTTTGGACCCCAGTATTTAATGTCAATTTTAATTTGAAAAATTTTATAAAATATACATAATCACATTCAAAGTAAAAAAGAGCTTAATGACTGTAAATATTTAAAATTTTGTTATTAGATTTAAAGTAAATTTTATTTACAAATTTTATTTATTAATATTCATGAAATAAGTAATTTTATAAAAATATTACCTATATAAAGATATTCAATATTTAAGATGTGCTAGTGTTCTTTCGTGGGTTAATCGCCGTGCTATCGACTCTATAAACATTTCCAATTTTATTATTATATGGTTGAACTCTTATACTTTTTGGCATAGTAATGGCATTTCAATTTTTACTGCCCTAAGTTATTTAGTTTATATTGTATTTATTTTTTATACAATATTTCAAAGCAATTTATGATGAATATTATATTTGTGGATTTAATTTTTATTTCTGTAGTGAAATAACTATTTTATTATTAAACTATTAGGGTTTTTACGAGGGCGTGGTAGCACTGATGATAAAGGTCCCTTGATTGCATGGTTATCTGCCTTGCAAGCCATAAATTCGATTAATGCTAGTATTGGTTTGAATCTCAAACTTTTATTTGAAACGGGTGAAGAAATCGGTTCTCCTGGCCTTCGATCTTTTATCGAGGATCAAAAAAATAAAGGTTTATTTCAAGCACAAATCTGTGAATTACACATATTGACAAATTTAAACTTTTAGGGATTATGATTAGCTATAAAGCGCAATACAATGTGCCCTCATTTATATTATTGTGTTTGCATTTTTTTTCACACACGTCCAGACATTATTTAGCAATTTTTTGCTATTTAATTGGCCAAACAAAAATTATTTATTGCAAAAGTTATATTATTTTCAGATGTTAAACATGTACGCAAATTTGAATTTTTTTTGAGGGCCAGACTTGGTTAAAATTATTTAATAAAATTATTATTTTTTTACTTAATTTTAGCGGCCTATGTTAAGATTTGTCAAAACTAGATAAAATTAAAAATACAAATTGCAATATAAAATATAAAACAATTTGCTTTTAGGAAAAAATGAACAAGTTTTAACTACTCGAATAGCGCATTTTTTACAATAACATTAATTTTAACTCAAAAATTGACAAAATTTTGAAAAACGGTTAACGGCATTTAAGTAATACATATAGTACTGTAAAAAGTAGCAGTTTACTTGGTGAAATTTTTTTATCAATATGGGCTATAGAGTTTTGTAAATTTATTCCTCCAAATTTTTTTAAAATTAATGTTTATTTTTTGAGTATTATGTTTAGGTTCATTTATTTTTTAGTTATCCATAGATTTAATTTAACAAAGATTTTTACCTCTAGCGGTGAGGCAAAAATGCTCTTGATGAAATTGACGAAAAATTCAAAAACAGTTTAGGTGATTTTATTTAAAAAATAAAATTACTCAGGTTTAAAAAAATCAATAAGTGATTGACAAAATTATGAAATTTTTTTAAAATAATCTATATGATGGCCTTGTCTCAAATATTTTTTTATTTACCCAAATTACCTACAGCTAATTTCTTAAATTAAAATAATAAAAATTGGATTGAATTTACAATCTCGAAATCACGAAAAGAGATAAAAATACAATTTTTTTATTTAATATATATTTTAACTCGAATAATATGAAACAAAGTTTTTTAATATATCAAGCTTTTACATTAACATTTAGGCTATACAAATATTTGGCACTTCAAAAAATAGGACACGAAATTTAATCAATTGGAAATAAAAATATAAATTGAAGTATGTATTACACAATTTAGCTGTTTTGTATATATAATTAATTTTTCCAATTATTTTTGTATGTGTTTTTTTAGCATTTTAAAAATTTTCAATGTATAACTGGCTAACAAAGTTTAAATAAAAAACAGTAACGGATTAAAAAAGCCCTAAAGATGGCAGGTCTGGTCTCTTAAGTTAGCGCATATATCTCAAAACTTTGTGAAGCTATAATTATGACCCTAATTTTCATAGAATTAGCAAAATATCTGGGAGCTCCAATAATTCCTAATGAGCCATAGTTTAAGAAATAAAATACAAAATCAACAAAAGATTGATGAAATGGCGGACTTTATAATGAGAATTATGAAATAACACATCTTTGTTTGCATTTTTTATTTTTATTTCCTAATATGTAGGTTACTTGCAAAACATCGATTACCTCGTAGTTTCAGACAATTATTGGCTTAAACCAAACCAGCCTTGCTTGACTTATGGACTTCGAGGTTTAAAACTCTCAATTTAAATTTTCTGGCAACATGATTATAAATTAGAGTTTAACCGACCCGTGATATTATGGTTCTGTCCGTTCTACACCTTTTTTATTTAGAACCGGCCACATTCGAACTTTCAGGTCGGCCTGCTTGAAAAATTTATATTCAAAATTTTTTAAGCAAGGAGTCAATTAGCATCAAAAGCCACGTCCTAATCGCACACATTTCCTAGATGAATGTAGATGGAGTAAAATTATAAAAGCACATTGCTTAATGAAGCAACCCCAAATTATTCTCGATTATTATCCTTGGGTAAAAATTTGAAATTAATATGTAAAAAAGAATAAATAAACTTTAGTTTATATAAATTATAGATTGCTAAGTGAAACGGTATCGTTTCAGTCACCCTATAAATTAAGAAAGTTTAATTAACAAAGAATGTTGTTTTAATGGAAATATCGTCCCCCGTCTCATATTCCCTTTTACAGCTCAAATTGCTTTATCGGATTTTGATTAACTGTTCTAATTTGTTTGACTTCATCGAAATTAGTTTAATTACTTAGATAGCCAAAGGGGACAAGTCATTTAATTGATTAACATAATTTATTTATTTAATAAAGGAATGGTGTACTTTGTTATGACAATTGACGGTATTTCACCTACAGACCTGCATTCCGGGGTTTATGGCGGTATTGTGCCGGAACCAATGGCTGAAACGATAGCTCTTCTGGCTTCCCTCACAGATATGGAAGGTTTTTGTCTAGAAAATATTTAGCAGGAAGTTACATTTAGTTTTGTTTGCTACACATTTAATAATAAACGAAAAAATCGAGATATACTAATATGTATAGTAAATATGTATCAGAAGGTTGATATGTTTTTAATAATATCATTTTACTTTAAATCAAAGGTAAAATAACAGTCAATGGTTTTTACGATAAGATTCTTCCTTTTAAAGAAGTTGAACGAGGATCCTATGCCAAGGTTCATCTCGATGAAAGTTCAATTGGGCTAGACCCTGAAAAAATGAATGATACTGAAATTAAAATTAAGTACCTGGCCAATAGGTTATTTATTACTTCTTTAATTACATTTACAAAAATTAAAAAAAATTTATCTTGATAAATTTTATTTGACAATTTTTTTACGGGGATTAGGAATCAATACAAATAAATTTTTTTGGAAATTTTTTTCACCGCGGTCAGGAATCAATATATACCTCATATGCTCTTCCTAAAAATGCGTATATTGCCATTATATACTGTTGTGCCTTGCACCATGTACCATTCATTATCTTTTTCTGAAATCATATGCTGTATAAAAGCTGTTTATATATGCATTGATCAAAACTTGTCTTATAACCAAATATACATAATTATGCAGGCTAAACACCCTTTTGAAATGACCGTGTGGTAACCAACGCTTTTTCTTATTACTTTTACTCTTCGGTGCAACAAAATTTCATAACTGATGCCAACCTTTCCTATCCCTAAATAATAAAAGCAAATCCTTCTTTTTTAGAAATCCTTCCGCTGCATAAGTCCAAAAAAATTTTGTTTTTACCAAAAAAATAGTTTTAAGTACACCAACAAAAAAAATCTTGGCATCATATTTACAAATAGGGTCTTGCAAAAGACAGTTCGAGCCTTATTTCTTTTTGATAATCTTCGATTACACAAGTTAACCAATTTTTAAGAGTGATGAGATAACTACAGAGATCTCTCATCTTAAGGATTTTCAAATCCATTTGCCGTTTTTACTAATAAAACTTAGTAAGTTAGCTATTGAAAATTTTAGGAAAATGTCAAAAATTTAAAAAAGATTTAAAAACAAATATAGATTATTTACAACAGCACACTTCAAATAATTTTTTTAATTGTAATCCGATAATATGTCTTAGTTTGGATACGAAATATTCTGTAGTATCCTGATGTATGAGCTTGATATACTAGAAAATTTTGTTACTCATTATTTGAGATGATAATAAATATAAGTTACAAGGGATTTTTTTATTAAAAAAGATTCTTAAATTTTTTCTATCACTGGTATTCTCGAGTTCGCAAAGTCGATAAGGTTTAATTTTATTCATGTTGTTGTTGTTGTTCACTGCGAATTTTCAATATGGATGAAGGTGGCTCAGAGGTGTGAGCGAGCTTAGAGGCGGCTAGAATAGGATTTGTCCATAGGTCTAATGGATTAATCGGGGTGCCACGTGATGGGCATGAGAGCCAGTGGTGTAGGCTGTCTGCGGATTTTTTGCAGTCGTAACACATGTCGTCAGATGCATAGACGCTGTTACGAAAATCGGCTAGTAGGTAGCAAAAGCCATTTTATTCATAGTTAAGATATAGGGTAATTTAACCGAAGATAATAAAATGGGAACAAAAAAAATAGAAAATAAAGTAAAAATTAAGAGTTTAAAATTTTAGTTAAAAAGATAATATTTTTGTGTTTTATTATTATTTTATTTATAAGCATACAATTTTAATATATAACATCGATGTCAAAAAAGATACTTTAAAGGTTAGAGGAAATTTTTTTAATTAATAGGGGATGAAAAAAACATAAGTAGCTAGGATCAGATATATGGAAATTTATTTAAGGGTAATAATCAGACATCAATAAAGTTGTCCAAACATGTATTAAGGTAAACTTTGACCACATCATAAGGCGTATGCTCTTTGACACCGGAACCGATGCTTCTCTCATTAACGAAAAGCTTTCGAGAACATTGTCCCCACTTTTTAGCCCTCGAGTCCTGTAACATCTTAAATACTGGGTAAAACCTGTGTTAGGGTAGATTTTATTGATGGATCTAAGAATATAGAATGATGTTACATCTCGAAACGATCTCCCCCACATTTTTGGGAATCCATAGTGAACCTTGATTTACCTTGGCAATGTTTTCGTAAACATATAGCTTCACCTAACGTTGTCCAAATATTAAAAAATTTGCTGACCTATTTAAAAATGGAATAAATTGCTTTACAGGCACACCAATAAATTTTTTTAAATCGGACGCCTTGCCTAAAAGATTTCCCGGATCTCCTGTCACTTAAACACAAAGTGGAAGAAGAGATTCAGCGATTTATTCTAAAATCTGATGATCAGTTGCAAACTCAATAGGAATAGATGTCTCTGAACGTCCCAAAATTCGACGAAATAATTTTTTTCATTTTTGTTTTTGTATCTTTTTTTGTTTTTTTAACATTTTTCAGAATGTTCAACGTTTATAGCTGGCTTACAAAGATTGTTTATAAGGGTAGACGTATTTTAAAATCTCTACGATGTCAAGTCTCGTCTCTAAAGTTAGCTCACATATTTCATTTTTCTTTAAGATGGCGATGGCCGACCCTTTCAATCCATGGTATCGAAGGTTCGGTGTCGGGAAAAGATGATTACAAAGCCATCATCCCCCATCAAATTATTGCAAAATTTTCAGTTCGTCTCGTACCCGACATGGACCCTGCCGATATTAAAGAACGTGTTATTAAACATCTTGAAGCTGAGCACAATAAATGGACTCAAGTTCGGCCAGGAAACAAAATGACCATCAGGGTTTGCTTTTACTTCTCTTCTTTGTTTTTATATATATAATTTTTTGCATTATTTTTTATGTCAATAATAAAGTTTACAAAAAATGAATGATCGGCAAAATTTCAAATGATCTTTCCTAAAAAGGCCCAATTTTTTCTTATAAATAAAATTGAGTTTTTTTTCTATAGGGCTATTTGGGCTAAATATTAATGAGTATTTTTGGTATCAATTGGCTGGAATAATTTAGCTCGGCTTAAAAATTTAAGATCTGGTTTTTAACCCAACTATTTGACCGCTAAAAATGTATCGAGCTGTATATTTAAATTGTTAGAATATTCGCACAGAGCTGGGAAAACAGTGAGACACAAAACTTTGGCGTATTTTTCCCCCTAATTTGGGAAAAGAAAGGAGCTATAAATGAACGGCTAAAATAAAAATTAAAAAAAGATCCTTACATGAAGGGGGCAAATAACTTTAATGGCATTGAAAAAACGCCCAGAAAAGCTCATTTTTTCATTTATATTTAATTTTTCAAAAAATAAGTGTTACAATTTTGAAACTAAAACTACAACTTCGACGCTGATTAAATATCTTAAATCCATATTCGTAATTCTAGCCCGGTCCGACATATTAAAAAACTTGCCCGGCTCACCCGTACCTAAGTAAGCCCCGCTCGGCCTTAGTTTTATTTTTGGCCCGATTAATCCCCAAAATACAAATACATTCCCAAAATTTATATTGAGCTATTAATTGGTTTAAGATAACACAGCTCGACAATTGTGGTATATGAGCTAACTTTCAGACCTCTCTTAAAAAGATTTCATCCGTTTTGTTTTTTCAAGTCAAACTTTGCAAGCCAGCTCTGAAAATTTTTTAAAAATTTAAAAAAAAATTAAATAAATTAAAGATCAAAAAAACTTGAAAGAAATTATTTACATATTTAAAACAGCTAAACTATTACATATTTCAAATAATATTTTTATAACCCGATAATAAATCGTAATCTATAAAGGTTGAAGTGCCTCCGGATCTCTTGAAGCCATTTTATAAACTTTTTCCAAAAGTGTAGATTTTTTTTAACAGGTCCACGAAATCATTTAAAAAAGAAAAATAAGACACGAGAAAACCCTTGATGGTCTTGTTTATTGAAGTTTCTTCATATCGGCTATTTTCATAGGCATATCTCTAAAAATGGCCAAATATAACTAAATTAATTGTGCGAATACCAAAAGAAAAAATTAAATAAAATTTTTTTCATATAATAATTACTTGTAACTTATATTCATTATCTCAACTAATGAAAAATAAATTATTAAATATATCAAGCTTTTACATCAACATTTAGTTATATATTAGGTACCAAATTTTTGGCATAACCTATAGTACATGATATATGGTTTTAAAATAAAAATATTTTAAGTTTTTTTATTAGTTTAACTGTTTTATATATAAAATTAATTTTTTGATTATGTTTTGAATCTTTAATTTTTCGTAACATTTTTTCAAAAATTTTTAATGTTTATAGCTGGCTTTAAAGTTTGATTAAAAAAAAACGGTAAGATTTAGACATCCTTAAGATGGCACACCTGATTTCTGAAGTTAGCTCGTAACTTTCCAAAATTTGTTGACGTGTGTTATACATCATTATATATTTATATTATTTACCAATTATAATTAACATCGTAAATTCTTTTTATTTTAATGTAATTAACACTGCTCTACTTTTAATATAATTTTAATAGAAAAATATAGCTTTTTTAATTTTTCTCTTTAGATATTCCCGAGGTCGCGAAATTAGTTATTTTGGCAGGGCGATAATTAGTTAACAGATTAGCCCGGCTCGATTCCGAGAAAACGGAAAAAAATATATGAGATCAGGCGATATAGTTATTTTGCTGCAGTTTTATAAACTTTACCCAACAATTATTGATTTTTGTAAAACTGTGTGTCCCCTTTATTTGTAAAAAAATCAGCCCGCTCCAACAGTATATATAATTTAAGCTAGACCCGTTTAAAGTTGTGGTCCCCGAGCTGTCTTACGAACTGGGCGCTTTTTTGTCCTTGCTTGATCTTTGTAATCCCTTATAGCTACATCTTAAGTTTTTGAATCCGTTTACCGATCAAACTTTGTAAGCCAGCTAAGATCATTGAAAACTTTTAAAAAATTCTAAAAAAAAAACAAAAAGAACAAAGATATAATATTGAAAAATATTATATATATATATTACACAGGTCGACAAACATCAGTGTCGGAAAAAATTGTTTACAATGAAATTTATGGATCTCCATGATGACCTCTCTTATATATTTTTTCTGTTTTTCATAGTTTCTTTCCCCTTTGAAAATTTTGCCCGTACATACAAAAATAGCCTTTTTGACCAAATTGATAGATTTTGCGACCTCAAGAATACCCCCAAAAAATTAAGTTCAAAATCACTTGTAATCTATGTTTTTTATCGCAAATAAAGAGAAATAATATTTTAAGTATACAAAGCTCTTACATTAACATTTATATTAATAGAATATTTGGCGGCATCCTAACCTAAAATACGACACGATAGAATTTATTTAAAAAAATATTTATCTTGTCCTATTTAGGTTGGGGTGCCTAATGCATGACTTATATTGATGTAACTTAAAACTTTTTTTTTCTCATTACAGTGGTTTCTATTGAGTTTGTCATTAACAAAAAATATTCCGTTATTAGAAAAGTTAATATTTGTTATAAATATAGATCAATGTTATACTTAATGAAAAACAATTCCTTAATTAATAATATACAAATTCGTTAATAAGATTTTGGAGCACATAACACTGTGCAACAAAAAATAATGGGCAAAATATGTGCAACAAAAATATTGGGGAAAGTAGGTAAGAAGTGTTTTTGGGCCAAATCCTACCGAGTATCTGTTAACCATTTTTTTTCTAGCAATCCCAATTTTTTAATTACACAAGATGACAAAAATTAATATGTGTTTGAAAAAAGAAATTATGACACTGGGAGGAATCATCATAATAGTCTTATATCATATATACTTTCCGTTTTCGGGTGTTTATTTCGCCTTCGGTTATTTATTTTTAAGGTATAAGGTCAAAACCAAAAAGACTAATTTTGCGACTTCGAGTTTACCTATATCGTTAGGGAATATTTTTTTAGGCAAATTTTGTTAGTTTAAGACGCGTTTTACGCGACAAATATCAATGTCTGAAAAATAATGTTTTAACTAAATGATCCCAATGATGGCCTTATGTCTTTTACGATTTTCCTTTTGCAAAATTTCTTTCGTCTTCGGCGGCTCGAGTAAAAGAAAAAATTAAAAAGTTTTCTTCTCATATTAAAATACTTGTAACTTATTTTTTATCGCAAATAATTAGAAAAAAAATTATAAGTAGGGGAGACCGGGGCGAAATGAACATATTTTTGCAAAATCGTTGCTGTTGACACATTTTTTATCCAAAAGAAAAAATTAATGGCTCATTTTATAGATAATTCATTATATTTTATAAAATAATTTGTTTAACCAAAAAAATATAATTCTGTAAAAAGATATTGAACAATGTATAAACCCACTAGTATTAACCATTTCGCCCCATATACGGGGTAAAATGAAACACCCATGGGGCAAAAGAAAGTGTGTAAAATTTATTTAATTTACAGCTTTTTTCAAATAAACCTTATATATTTAAAAATAAATATAGATTTAGATCATTTTATTAATAATTATATCATAATCAATTACAACAGTGGCCCAAAAATCCCAACATAAAGGGGTTGAAGTCTATGTGAACAATAAGGTGGTAGTGTGACCACTCTAATCCCATTATCTTTAAAAAAGTTCACTACTTTTATGGATATATGAGATACATGGTTATCCATAATTATAAGTGCCTTTATTTAAAATATAATTAATCAATTTACTGGATCCTCAGTTGAGCATTTAACATATTTTACAAAATGTTTTAAATACCCCACTAACTCTTCTTCTTTCATCCATCCTGATGAATTGCCACAACCATAACTCCCATTAGGACCATTAGTTAAAAATTCCACCTTAAACCTTTTTTCTAGGAAAAAATGAAATAAGGTGGAATTAATTGCCCAACTGGATTTATGGCAATAGACATGGTAACAAGGCTGCCCCTTTCAGCAGAAACAATTGTTCCTACCTAGTAATCAATTAATATAATGTATAATAAACTTGCTTAACACCCTTCTGTGCAACCACTTTAGATGGTGAAGGAACTGTTAATAAACCAGTTTCATCTAAATTGAATATCATGTGAGGTTCAAAATGATATTTTTCCATTAGATCTATTAGGTTCTGGTAAAAACCATTGACTGCTTCTTTATTGAAACCAGATATCCTGGCTAGACTGGTACATTCAGGGCTTCTTTTAGAAATGATAGGGTTTCTTTTTATAAAATTGCTGAACCAATCAGGTCCAGCTAATTTTTGTTCAATTGTAGGGGTTCTTTTGTTAAGTATGACAGCATATACATATGCTAGTTTTCTAATCTAATTTATTATAAAAGTTATTTATTTCTTTAGGAGATAAGTTTAAATAACATTTAGAGGCAAATATAACATGTTGAACAAGAATTTCCTCCTCTGTGAGACTAAAGATAGTTTTTCCTTTCAAATTATATTGAGAACGTCGAAAAAGGGTAGAATACGAAATGTTAAACTCTTTAGCTGTTTGGTAAATGAATTTGAATTATTTTTTTGAGGTTATAAGGGCTTCTTTGAGACTGTCTTAATCTGTCTTTGGGGCGAAATAAATATGTTCATTTCGCCCCGCATTGAGTAGTGTTTGCAAAATCAATAATGTTCAAATAATATTAAGTTTTAAGTTAAAAATGTATTATATTCTTACAGTGTTTTTTAGATCTTTTAATTATAATAATATTTTTGAGGTAACATTTTATTAAAAATAAAGCAAAATTATTGTTGCTTAAAACATAAATTTGAAATAGCGTTTTTTCTTAAATTGAGATTTTCTAATTTTTTTTAAATGGATGTATATGTAAAAAATATAATGAATCGATAGCTTGTTTAAAGGTCTACAACATATATAAAATTTATATATATTGAATAATTTTTGGCAGAGATATATCCATTAATCATTTCACCCCACCAACCATTTCGCCCCGGTCTCCCCT
>JAUIRJ010000511.1:0-14592 GCA_030555515.1 Acutogordius australiensis | reverse complement strand
CAAACGCGCCACTTATTTATAAAATGTAACACGATTTGTTGAAAAGTCAATAAGATCTTGTTGAAATTTTTAAAAATAAAAAATGTGATCATAGTTTAGCCGCAAATTATGCAATTTAATGCCAGGTATAATACATCCTCATACACTTAAGGTACAATTTCTGATGACCATATATATATGCAGCTCGTTTCTTAATAATCTGTTTTCCCTTTTTCATTTTTTTTACGATAAAATTGTACATTAAAGCTATTTAATAGCATACAATATTTTTCAAAAAATGCTATCACTGTTTGAATATAAGCAAACAGCACTGTATTTTCCGAGATTAATAAAAACTTCAAGGACAACGTTTTCATCAGCAACATAATAACACGGAGAAGGAGAAGGAGGAGGAAGATTGTTTACCATGAGTTTAGTGAGGAGAAATTAACCATTGAAAATTAATGGTGCCTCAGAAGTTTGAGAGGTTGGTATGCCATAAATAGTGAGTTAATATGCTAAGTGGTTATACAGCATGCATAAAATAGTCTCAACCAGCCAACTAACGGTCATTGCCAAGGTAAAATTTACCTACATAATGAATAATTATTTTACAGGTAAACTAATGACTCCTTCACTTCTACCCCCCTTTACCACCTCTCTGCAATTATTTGGATGTTTCAATCTGCAAAACTAGCAACCTATCACATATTAGCCTTTTATGAGTTTAGAAGGCGTAGGTTGTATAACGGGACCATTAAAATTTTAGCCATGGTTGGGTATGGTCTTATAAAATCTCCTTATTTGCTGTTAAATATAAATCTGGTGTTTCCATTTAATTAGCACTCGGTCAAAAAGATTTTGGCAAAAAAAATATTTAGATCCCATGTTTTAATTCAAAGAAAAAGGTTAAAAAGTTTTATAGGCCGTGTTTTAAAAATGGTTTTTATTATCTTAATAATATTTCCTATCTCAAACCCCTTTTTATTGCGTTCCATCAATATTAGCAATGCAAATTGCATTTATATAACTATGAATCCTGTGTTTTAATTGATGCTGAAAAAAGTGTGGGCTACGGGGCAAGAAATATTTTTCTCGGACCAAAAATCAGTGAAAAAAAAGTTTTAGGACATGCTATTGACTAAAATTCTCTCAATATGGAAGAAGCTGCTTCATAGCTCTTTTTATTTTTTTCTTTATTCTGAAATTAGAATTAAATTCATTGATTTTATTTAGCCTATTAAGCCCATTATAAAAAAAGCCCTATATTATTTAGAAAAAACTGGAGTTTATTAAACAGGCCCTACTACAAATTAGCTTAATAAAAAATCAAAAATTTCCTTAAAAACTGGCTCTTTATTTCCCAAGCCTGGTTTTTATACTCATTTTTTGAAACTAAAATAAAAAAAGACATAGCCAATGAGGCATAAAAGAATGATTTATATTTATTGATTTTAGCTCAATTTTTTAAAATTAAATTTTTTAAAAGATTCGTATAGTTATACTTTAAATAAAGTATGAATTTTGAATTAAATCTTGACCATATCTAACAAGGGAGCTTCTTAAGTAGACTTGGAAAATATTTTATGGAAATAGAGTGGTAATATAGGCGAAACTTTTATTGCTGACAAAATTGATTATTTAGTAACGGGACTTTGCATGAATAACCCTGGCACATCCAATCCGATCTGCAATATTTGGTTGAATAAATCTATCTGTACAAAAATAACTGTATGTTAAAACAATTATGCTTTAAAATATATTAGTTACTTGCCATCATACAATTATAGAACACTATTCTCGCTCCTGGGATATGTGATTCTTAATATTTTTTGTATGATTTTAAACAACGACGTCTCAAATACAAATTCATTTTACAAACAATCCATATGTTCCTATGAAACAAATTCAAACCTTTAATAGCACTAAATTACCGATAGAATCACAAAAATCATTAGAAAGTATTTTCACCATACCCATCAAACTATTCGAATTGATTACCAGATTTAATATATGATTATAAATAAACGTGATAGCTTGCGTCTTAACAAATTAGGAACGGGTGATAATTACTCAGTTGTTCCGAGTGATGAGTTAGATAGGAAATCGGTCGAGACTCGAATCATCTGTTGCGAATACAAATTGGGTACCGAGGGAGATTTAACGTCCGACCCCGGTGGTCCGGTAGATGGCGATTTGAATCTCGTGATAGGAAATGATCGAATACCTTGCCACAAATTGGTACTTTCCACCTACAGGTCAGCCTTAAACATTGTTATATTTAGTTTGTTGGTTTGAAATTTCTCGGCTTCGAAACCTGAAATTAATTTTAAAATTCTGATATTTATTTATTTTGTAAATAGTTTATTAATTTTTTCATTCTGTATGTCAGCCACCACTAAGCGGCTGAACAAGAGAGTAGGGCATTGATAGCTTTGGCTAAAGGTTTAAGTTAGAACCGCAGCACATTTAGGGCGATGTTGAGAAATTTTAAGTGCTAATGGATATGCCGCTCTTCCAATGCACGAATAATTATGTTTAAGATTCCCTCCAAAATTTCCCTCATAAAGGGGCACCAGTTTAATATTTTGACCCCGAGCCAAGCAATATTATGCCGGTCGGTTAAGTAATAATAAAATTCTTTCGTGCGTTGACCTAGATTTTTAATCTAGGTAGGCACTCACACAAAGCACTTCCTAGCCACTCAGCAGTTTTAATGTGGATGTATTATACTCTATTGTAACTTGTTACTCAGCAGCTTCTAAGTGGATTTGTACGTATCTTTTTAGCACGGAAATCCTAATCTTTGTTTGCCCTTAGGCTATTGGAGCCGATTCCCCCAAAACTAAAAATCAAATTTTTTTGGCACGTTAGTTAAAACTTTATATATGTTTTGTCATGAAAAACTTAAACACTTTATGGGATTATAAAAAACCATTAACAATTACGGATAAAGTTTTAAAACCTACCCAAATGTATCCTAAAATAGTCTAGTACTTGCCAAGGTTATAACTGAGGATCCCCAGGTGACGGATATTACGCTTCCTCCCTCCTTAGGCATACAGCCGGCCGTTATGCGGGCTATTCTTCGGTTCTTGTACTCTTCAGGGATAGATGGTAAAGGAGTAGAGGACTTGGCCCAGTTGACTGCCATAAAGCACGCCGCGCAAAAGCTAAAAATTCCCTTCCTCGTGAAACGATGTGAACAACTTCAAACCCAAATTTCGACGGCCCTTTTGAACGAGGCAAAGCCATCAGCTGTTGCCGATAATATTGCATCGTTAGCTCCGGGAGCCCCACTGACAGGACCACAACACTCAGCAGATGAACAAAGCAAAAGGGAGGTATTCAAGGTCAAAAATGAATATGCTGAATCGGTCCGAGAAGCATCTGGCGGTATATGCATATTAAAAAAAATTGAATATTTTAATATTCCTAAAAGAATGTTTAGCTATCTCTTATTTAACAGTATTATGTTTTTTTAATAATTTTAATAATAAAAATTATTTTTCACTTTGAACGCGTCCTCATGTACAGTCACTTTACTTCTTCAGCTCATATAATTAAACCGATCTCGGAAATTGACTTGACTCAAATGTCAATCACGAATCCCAATCGAATTAGGTATCGAGAACACATCAAAAGCTGTGGACAACGTTCACCCCTAAATTTAAACAATTTCGACGGCGTCATTATGGTCGATGGTTGATTATATTTTAACTTACATGACCTTTTTATGTGTTGCAAACTGTACTACTTAAAAAATTGAAAAAATTAATTTTTTGGTCATTATTAAATGGAATATGAATGTAATTGGGCTTGCATCAAAAATTTTTTAACTCTATGGTCTTTAATTTATACATGGACACGTTTTTCAAACTTTTATATCTTTGACAAATTAATTTTATTTTATAAAATTTTTTTTTAAAAATCCAAAAGCAAGTTTGGCCATTTAAAAAAAGTTTTTTTATAAAAAATATACTTTAAACGTGGTCCATACAAAATTTCCACAACGGCACTAGCCAAACATTTAGGTAGTTAATGAATAAGTAAATCGTTTAGATTAATTCTGTGTTAGAAGGAGCTTCAATGGCATCATAAATTTTTAAATGGGAACTTAAGATAGACTGTGCCAAATGGTTGTTAGTTAGTAGGCAAAATTTTTTTTTTTTTTACAATAATTAAAAAATTCATTAACTTTAACCGCTACCTATATCCTCTTGCTCTATATTTTAACTATTCATAGATGTTAAATTTCCTATTCACCGTTCAGTTATCGATGGACTCAGCCCGGTTTTGAAGGATACTTTTAATAGACAAATAAGTTTGGATAAGATGAAACCTAAACCAGCCCCGACTTTAGTGATGAACGAAAATTTGGACATTCAAGTCCAAACTTATTTGCCCACTGTACATATGCCTCGGGTATTAATAATATCAAAATTAATTTAAATATACAAACGTATTTTTTTTACAATTTTATAATGCATTAAAGTCTTAAAATAAAACCAGGCTTTTCTCAAACTAATTGAATCTTTGTGACAAACCTAGTTTAAAATTTTTTTTGATTTAGAAAAAATTTAAAAATAACAAAAGTTATTTAAATTTATGCATAATCTAAAACTTTTAAATATTCCTGTTGCTTTTTACTGGGCCTTAAATAAATAAATTTTGCAAAAAAAAAAAAATTAAGTTATACAAAATACCGTCAACCGTTAATTAACCTGCTTTTTTAAAAGAAGACAAAAAATATTAACTAAAAAGATATTCATTGTGTAGGAAATAGCATATTGTTTTTTTCCTTCCAACTAAATTACTTTGTCAATCAGCTGGACAAAATTAAAATTTATAATTGAAAAAATTTATTTTTCCCAAACTATGATTTTGAACGTGCTCATCATATAATATCGTCCATCCTTTTTTTAACTCTCGCCATAGTCTTACGTGAATATTTATGCAAGATTTTGTAACTTTTTTCGTCCCTAAAAATGGCAGGATTACCTTATATCGCCCCGAATGATGGACACAATCTTACTTTTCGCCTATAGCAAACAATTGGATTTGAATGTTGAAGATTTGCAACCTTTGACGCGGGCCTGTCAAGTCCTTGGGATTCCGAATTTGGAAAAATTAGTTAAACACTATGCCGAAATTTGTGGAACCGGCGGAATGGGTGTTCCAAACACACTGATCCAACCACCTAAGGTAGATGAATTAATTTTTCAATAAGATTTTTGAAAAATACTTATGAATATTTGCACCATTGTAAAAATGTATTATTTCAAATTTAATTTATATAAAAAATACAAATATGGAACCTTTCAATTTTTTCAAAATTAAAAAAAATTAAATTAATTGTCGTAATGCCATCATTTTATATAATATTTATCAAATGTCATTTTGATTTTATTTTTTAGCCCTTGGGAAGGTATGAACACGTAAAAATTATGCCCAAAATCTACTTTGTTCCTCACACCCTCAACCTACGTCCAGGGCTGGGAAAAAAACTAAATGGGCTTTTTTTTAACAAGTTTTTGAGTTTTTTTTCCAAATGCCCACAAACTCGTGAGCATGGCAAAAGAAAAGCCCCTTTTCTTGCTTAAAGAAAAGGGGCATGTTTAAAAAAAGCCCCATTTCTTAAAAAAAACTCTTAGGAGCTAGAATAAATAACCCACCCATTATTATTATAAAGAAAAAATCAAAAATTTCCGAAATTATTAAAAATTAAACAAAAAAGGGGCTTTTTGGGGCTCTTTTTAAGAGCCACTTTTGTGGGTTTTTTTTGCCCCTTTTCTAAGTCAGGGCTTTTTTGAATTCTTATTTTGGCCCTTTATTTGTAGCCCCCTTTCTTTTTTTATATTTTGGGGGAAAAAAGAGTCAAAGTTTTTTGGCACATTGTTATCCCAGCGCTGCCTACGTCGTCCGTCGTCCCCATAGAAGAATTCTGTTTGCTAGCAAACAGTTATGAATGGCTTAATTAGCGTTAATTTTTTAAGGAAATTTGGTTTTTCCAGATAGTAACTCCTTCACCTCAAAAATTTTTTTTTGTAATTTCGAATTTTTGGCTGCGGCTGTGAAAAAAAATGAAAGTGAACGCATTCGATTGAGAAATAGATGTCTAGTGTAATTAATTAAGTTTTTAAAATTTTTTTTTAATTTCTTGTTAGGCTTATCCCATAGGCAAACATTGATATTTTATTTGTGGATAAATTTATAAAAAAAAAATTTTTTAATATTTAAATGAATACCCACAGCCTATGTCCTGGATCAGATCATTGATTAGTGTATATTCAAAAATATTTAGAATTTGAACCCTGGAGCATATTTTCAAAACAACGCTCCCATGATGGCCACTATCCAAACCATCGAGCAACCTCTTATGCCAGGTATTTGCCAGCAACCTTTTTTTATACAATTTTCTCAGTCCTGATGCAAATAATGCAAAAGGTTATTGTTATCAAATATGAATATATTTAAATTTGAATCAATATTGAGAAAAATTTAACTTCAAAACGACTTATAAAATACTTTTTTACCACTTTCTCAAAATTATAGAAAGAAAGCAATTTAATGACAGCCCCAAAGTAAAAAATTAACGTTCACAGTCATAAAGCTGCGCTGTTAATTTAATTTTTAACTAGAATTTCTAAACAGATACTAATTGCACTCACCCAACCTTGTTACCTATTCAACCAATGGGACCCATTAAAATTAATCAGCAAGTTTCGCTTGACAGCTTAGATTTTCAGGCCTTTTATCGATTCCTGATTCATTCTTCCTCAACGAAACACACCTTCGAAAACGGACTTGAAGTTTTTAATTGCATTAGTCAATGGATCATGGCCGATTTGAAAACACGAGTACATTATCTCGTAGAATTACTAAGATTCCTTAATTTCGATAATATGTCAATGGAAGAACTTAACGCATGTTACCGATGTTGCCCTCCGGAGTTACTAAGCTTTTCCCCGGCTCTTAAAACTATATTCCAAAGGATATTTGCCCGTTTTTAGCTAGGGGATCTTAACTAAATAACTAATGTTTTATGCACATATGTGAATAAATATATGGGTAATACCTCTTTTAAAGAGGAGTTAGATTTTACTTTGCTCAAATCAAGATATCTGTGATTTTTGATATAAGGTCAATGAATGGTGAAATTGGCTAAATGTTAGATCGAGGATAGAGAGCATGGTTAGCTTATGCTTAGAGGGTCGCATAATGTTAATGTATTTACCGGTTAGGTATGTTAAAAATGTCAAGCTATAATTATTTTTGTAGTAATTTGGTGTCATTAAAAATTTTACTTAACATTCTAAATTTGTTGAAGAAAAAAATTTGATGACAAAAAAATGTAATTTTTTTGGAGACTAATATTGTTTAATATTAAAATAAAAAAACAAATTCAAATATAATATTGCTTGTTTATTATAGGCCTAAGGCGCCTTGTATTTTAATAAATATTAAAATTTTGTTGTGGATTTTATGAGCACATTATAAACATTTTAATTTATTAACTCTATCTTAAATATAATACATTGACAATAATAACTTAAATAATTTTTTTATGCGGTTAACTAATTAATTTAAAAATAAAAATCATAAAAAGATTGACATTTTTTACAACCTTAAAAAACAATTTAAATAATTATTAATTAAATAAAATTAATTAAAATTACATAAAAAAGATTGGAGTAACTCTGCTATAAAAAGCAAAATGGCGCATGAAATATATCTTCATAATACAGCAATTATATCCTTAACCAAATCAATTAATTTACATATTTCATATATATAATGATGATATATGATATTAAAATAAATTTAGAGGGTGATTGATTTTGAATAAAGAAAAAGCACAGATATTGTACATAACAGATATTGTACAAATGACGTCATTTTTATGAGAGAGTTCCGAGTACCCATAAAAAATACAAATTAGATTCATATAAAAATTTATTACTCACTCTATATTATAGCTAAATTGTGGCCATGAATTTTTATAAAAAAATTTTTATTTTAAAAAATGAAATTAAAGAAGTTGAGAACACCTATCTAATTTATGAAAGCTAAATGTTAACAAAATTGTGAGTATGATAAGACATAATTTTTTATGAATACATATGCTCACAATTAAGACTAGCTATTTTGATATTCAAGGTACAAATTTTCATGCTAATTTGTTATATACGTCCTACTTTTCAATTAGATAATAAATTAATTAATAAATATTTCTGTGTAAATTATATAAAAAAATCGTTTTATATTAATTCTAATGGTAAAATTTATAATTTTTGGAATTATTAAATGTTATATTGGCATTCATTTTTATACATGTGACTGATTAAAGCTATTAAATATTTCTGTCACCATTAATAAAAGCCTTAGAATATTTTACTTTTAATATTTAGTATATATACTATTTTTACATTTATTTTCTTATGGTATATTTGGTTTAATGTAATAGGATAGTTTATATATGGGTTTTCTGTTGATGAGACTTAGTATTATAATTTAGATAAAATATATTAATTATATCCTTATGCTCATTTGCATTTATTTTCAATAGTAATAAATTGTTTGGAATAGAGCATTCCATTTTAAAAATTTATTATTTTATTAAAATAATCTTCTTAATTATGTTTATTATAATATTAGCAAATGATCCATTTAATTTGATAATTTTATTTTAATTATACATGAATCCATTTGATTAGCTATTAAACATCTCAAAATTGTTTAAGAAATGTACAAAAATGTTTAATCATTGTATTTAAATGGTTTTTTTTATAATTTTTATTATAAACTATAATTGTCAGAAATTTAGGTTTGCTATTAATAGGTTATTTTAGAATCTGTCTATACAATTTATTTTATCATTTAATTTTTGTAATTACATGTGTTTAATGTTGAAGCATAACAAATCTAAATTAATAATATTACATAAAAAACATTGCTACAATTTTTTTAATTTATCTTTTTTTTGCTAGACTTTGTTAAGATATGGTTGAGATGTAACAAAAAAATGAGATTAATTAACTCTTTGTCTTTTTTTTTATCATATAACTTTATTCCTTCTTGTCACATATAGCTTACTTGCTCTGTAAAATCTTTTGTATTTTCCTTCGCCACATCTCTACACACCTTGAGAAAGGACAAAAAAATATTAATTAAATTTTATGTTTTTACACTAATTTTTTATGAGAAAATCTAATTATTATGTACTCCTCAAAATACCAATCTAAATATTTGACTTAAATTGAGGTAAATTTTTAGATAGAAACATACAGTTTTAACCTTTGTACATTATTTCATTTTGAATAAAATTTCTATTTTTACTTTACCTTTCAAAACTTTTACCAAATTATTGTGTTTAAAATTTTTGTAAATTTGACAAAAAATTTACTTTATTTTTTAAAGGTCACTTTTTTTTGATAAATTACTTCTCCTTTACATCTAAAAATTTGAAAAACACCTATAGTTTATACTTTATATAAAATTTTACTTTTTTTCCAACATTCTTTAACTTTTTTTTTTTTATTGTGAATTAACTTTTTTAATATTGGTCTTGAGTTTTGGTCATAGGGTGCCGCGTTCAGACTTCAATAAATTTAAAAAAAATTATTTAAATTTGAATTTTTTTATTAACATAAAACGCATTTTAGATTAAAGTTGCCAATTTTTTTTGTTACAATAAAAAAACTCTCTGACAAACTTAAATTTAAATAAAAAACTAAAATTATTTTTAATTTTTTTTATAAAAACGATATTTTAAACGTGCCCTAACATCAATTTTAAGTAGCTCGTTATCAGTTATATTCAGGTATATTTATGCAGAATATGAATGTTTTTCATTAACGGGACTTAATTCAAAATTGATTAATCAATATTTAATATATGTTTCAGGAGTCTAGGTAATTTTTTATTCAACCAAATTTTATATAATAATCTAAATATCGAATGGAATTTACCCTAAATGGCCACCTGGGCTTTCACTTAAAAAAATACATGGGTTAGGAGGACCTACCGTTGTGTCGGCCGCTTTGAGCGCAGTTTCAATATAATTGTATATTTATTTGTTGTGAAAGAAAGATTTTCGCCTTGGCTCGGTGTTAAAAGCTTTGTTTGGAAGGCTGTATAATGCTATTGTCGAAATAACTTAGGGTGATTAAACTTTGGGTATATAGTTTTAACTCTAAATTCTACCCACTCGTGTGACCCGAATATATAATTTTTTTGCCTAAGTAATGAACAGACATATTTGCCATTTTTTCCTAGTATAACCCTTATTACGTTTTTGTCTTAGGATTGATTTAGTGTCTTTAAATATTACGGTACTGCATATCCTTTAACTTAATTGGCATACTTAATCATTGAAAGAAATTTTATTTAACGAATTCATTTATGATCTTTGGAATTAATTATTGATTGTGTAAGATACATTATTAATTTTTTTACTTTTTCATTATTACAAATTTCACTCAAACTAATTTTTGGACCATTTATTGTTTTTAATTTAGTTTTTAACATTGAAAATGTTGTTAAGGACGGTAGCCGAAAAATGACAAAAAACTTGGAAAATAAGTTTCCCAAGCTTGTTAAGGGCTACTTAGTCTAACGCCTACGTTTAGGGACTCCAATTTATAGGGCAGTTTTTTGTGCTTTATTTGATAGAGCCTTTTTCGAGATTTGAAAATTGTAACAGGTGTCTTAAATCAATGCCCAAAAAAATTGGCTTTCTTTTTGAAGTGTTTTTATAAAATCACAAGTTGCTCGTGAGATTGGAGAAATAAAGGACATTCAATTTTTAAAATAATTTTTTTTATATAATATACCATATAAGGACAATTTTACTTTAAGGTCAAAATTCTAACTTTTGTTCTATATACCCCTTAAAAAATTGAAACAGCTATTTTAACGGGCCACTACATATATATTAACCTTACTAAAATTCAATATCCGGTCACTTCTCTAACATGCCCAAATATGGAAAATTTGGCCGCTTTTAATGGAAGTCTTCTAAATTTTTGGGTAAAAAACTGTTATAGGGGTTTCATGTTTATCTGATAAATTATGGTCACATTGGTCTCCAATTTGATGTAAATTTTTTTATGATACCTTCATGTTTGACAGGTGTCCTCCTAGAAAAGTGCATTTTTAAGGAATTTAGGATAATTTTGCTTTCATATTCTCTCTTTTCAGGGTTTATTGAGGTAGCCCACGTATTGTACTTATATCTTACATAAATTCCCCTCTATTATTAAGGTGATAGGGTCATACAAACCCATTTCCATATAAGGGCAAAAAAAAACTTTTTTTTTTACCATATTTTTCTTTTGCACTTTCGGCAGTTAATACATTCGTATAATCCAATAAAAATTACGCTGTAAAAAATGGGGGTCAACGTTTTTGTTTTTTTGGTATCCGTTCTTTTACCTGCCAGGTAAATTTTTTTTACTTGTTTTTTTACATTTTTTTATACTAGCTCATGCGGAATCCTATAAGGAAATTGATTTCACTTTTTTCTTCCCATTTAATTAACCCCAAACAAAAAATTTGCGCTTTTTCCCATACAAAAGTGAGTTTGGCCGATGACGTCATTTTTGATAAATATAAAAAATTAAAAAAATAATATTGGGCCGAAAAAATAACAAATCCCCATTATTATCGATTTTTTGGTCCTATTTCATACTGCCTTCTCTTGTAACCCTAATCTTAGTCTCCAATGCACTTAGTCTCCGTAATGTTAACACAATGTTAAAAATAACAATGTTAATAATTCAATGTTAATTAATGGTAAATTAAGAGTCTAGTGCCCCTATTGCTAAACAATGTTAACATTGTTTTATTTTTAGCGTTGATAATAAAATGTGGTCTTTATGGTTGGGTCCGGTGTAAAATGTATATTACCTTTTTTACCCCTGGTGCGTGTTCGGCCGTTAATTAAACAAATCCGTGTACTTGTTTTTATGTCAATAAAATATCCTTTTTTCAGTTTTGAAACATAAGAGAGGTCTCTTATGCCATACATTTTTTAACATTGTTTACAGTTGTAAAAAAATTAAAAAAAACCCTTGCTAATGAAATTTCTTAATAATTAACGGGCACATAAGAGAGGTCTCTTATGCCATAAAAAATTCACTTTTTAACATTGTTTACAGTTGTAAAAAAATTAAAAATGACCCTTGCTGATGAAATTTCTTAATAATTAACGGGCATTTTTTAATTTATACTAATTTTATTGATGCTCCATTGTTACTTTAAGTGATATAACTAATGACATATTTGCTCGGTCAAGTTCTACATTTCGCTTTAATTTGCCCTTATATTTCCACCCAAATCACAATTAAGTTCGCTCGCCCTTTTCCCCTTGGGACATTTACCCCATTTTACCAACACATCGACCTTTTTTTTCCTCCTCTATAGCTTTTAAGTTAGGCCCGCTAATACTAATCTAGGATAAATTGGTATGGGGGAACATTTTCAATGTTATGTTTTGAGTACCGGCGTACTCATGCTTAAAAAACTCTGCCCCTCTATCAATGTTTTACATATACTTAAATTTCAGGCTCTGATTTCCCACGGTCAATACTATATAACATAAGCATAGATACAGGGTGCAACTGGTCAGTATAGTTCTCAGCGGTATAAGCTGCTTCAGCATCTGCGAGGCCTACTCCCTGGGCGCGCCCGTGTCTAAATTAATCCGCCTTAGTCACAATTTAGGGTTTTAATATGTTCGGCTCCCACATCCTAGGCTTTAACCAAGCCTACCGGGGGCGCGAAGCGCCCCGCGACTATAATGTGCCCACCCTAGACACATTCCCGGGTTTATATAAGCAAACATTCGGGGCGCGAAGCGCCTCCGCACGAATTGCGGGGTCTGGACGAGCGAGTCAAGGCGCGCGGAGCGCGCCGAAGACGAGCCAACGCGCCGCGCAGCGGCGCAAACCGCGGGCCGCGAAGCGGTCCGCGGCCGAGCCGAAGGCGCGCGAAGCGCGCCGTAGGCGAGCACACCCGAGGCGCGAAGCGCCTCGGGTGTGTTTGTTATATAGTAGGTATTATGCAATTAACTATGAATTTTAAATTAAATTCAAACAAAATTTTATGTTAAATTTGTTTGTATTTTTATTATATAAATTAATTTTTAAGCGTTTAAACTTGCACCAATTTTATGAGGTTAAAAGAATTTTTGGCGAATTGTAGCCAAAAACTCTTAAAAAACCAAATTGAAACTTTAGTCGCGTGTTTTTTAAAATCTAGATAATATATTTTTGTTTTTTTAAAAGATTCTCTAACGTTTGCATTTTTAAAATGATGCAATCGATATTTCGAGTATCGTGGCTTTCTTAGCTAATCACATGAAAGTTCTAAATTATATAAATGTGAAAAGTTTTAAAACAAGGTCCCTTAAAGCACCATATTTAATTAAATTGCTTAAAACAGATTCTGATAAAATCTTAAAAACTTTTGAAGTGTTTTTTGTGATCCTTTGTTTATGTCAATTATTCCCCTAACATCAAACAATATATAAGTTTCCCCCTTTGAATTGCTCATTATCCTTTGAGCTCATTAATTTGGTGTTTTGTCGCCTCCCCCTTTTCGAATCTTTCTTTTGGCAGCTTCTCCAAAAATTGACAACTGTTTTAGATTTTATTTCTTTAATGTATAAGCTAATAGATATCCATTTTTTTCGCCTTAAATCTCTTATCATGTCTCTAACATCTTAGAGTTAAAAATTAATTTTAACTTAAAAATCAGTCAATATTTTCCTAAAATAATACCATATGACCCTAAACATTATTTTGTGAGTGGACGCAAACTCTCTGTTTCATGGGTTGATAAACGATCTGGTTATCAGATCCAACCTAAATCACTTGACCTAGCCCTTTTAGTATAAAAATTTTCTAGCCAGCTTCTATTTCCTTTCATCCAACCAATCAGCTGATTCTATTTATACAAATAGTTTTGCGCTGTCTAGATTAAATTTGGTAGGAGGTAAATGTTTATACCTGGGGTATATTCAAGTCTTCTCTTTTTAGGTGCCTCTATAATTATATTGGCTTCCTGGTGGAGTCGTCCATATACAGGATATCCGAAGGAATTGAAGTATGATATGGACGTGGGAGGCCTATATGGGCTAAACTCATTTTTTATGTAAGGGCACGTGCAAAGTTTTCATTTTTGTAAAATTTTCAAAATTTTGAAAAAAAAAAAATTTTGTAATAAAACGCAAATTTTTAAAAAGTTGCCAAATTTAATATATGCACATAAAATGCTTTTTCTAAATAAAAAATTTTTTAAAAAAATTTCGAAAAAAAATAAATTTTTAAATTTTTTAAAATTTTACAAAAATAAAAACTCACTTTGCACGTGCCCTAATTTAAAACAAAAAAAAACTTGTTTAAAAAAATTTTTGAAATCTTATACTTTGATTTTTATATTTCCAGTAATTAACCTCCCTAATTTTTTGAACCCCTATTTGTTTTTAAAGTTAAAAAGAATAGTTTTCAATATATATACATTTCAGCTGAGCTGTTTTTAATGATTGCCGGAAATAGATAGAAATTTGATTTTTACTCAAATTTTTAAAGCTCAGTTTGAACCCTTTAT
>JAUIRJ010000510.1:0-14618 GCA_030555515.1 Acutogordius australiensis | reverse complement strand
GGTCAACAATTTTTTGAGAGTTATGAGTTAACTACAGAGATCAAACCTGCCATCATAGGGAATATCAAATCCGTTTACCGTTTTTCTTAATCAAACTTAGTTAGTTAGTTATAAACATTAAAAATTTTTGAAAAAAAGGTCAAAAAACCAAAAAAGATTCAAAAACATAAAAAAATTGAAATTTTATTTTTGCATATTTACAATAGTTAAACTGTTAGATTCAAACTTCAAATAATATTTTCATTAAAAACCGATAATATAATGTGTCGTATTTAAGTTTGGACGCGAAATATTTTGTATTATATAAATGTCGATGTAAGAGCTTGATATATTTAGAAAATTTATTTTTCATTATTTGTGATTAAAAATATAAGTCACGAGGGAATTTTATATGCAAAAAAAAATTTTTAATTTTTTTCTTTTAAGTGTATATTTTGATCTGTTAATTTGATCAAAAAGGGCCATTTTTCGCCATAAACGGATCTTAGGAGACAAAGACGGAAGAAATTAATAAATACGAAAAATATATATGAGATTAGGCCATCATGGGGATGCATTCTTTTATGTTTTCATAAAATTCACGTTTCTGACATTGATATTTGTGTGCTGTGTAACAAACACATCCCATTCTTTTCCAAAATACTTCCCACGTCTACCTTATCCCCCCCCCCCTTCTCGAAAATCTCCGGTATGCCTCTTGTCTATTTTTTTATGCATTTTTAAAACACTTATCCTAACAGTATGGTCAAAGTTAAATATAAAACTTGTTTTAAATTTTATAATTATTACTATTTTATTGAAGATTGATTACGCATGTTTTACTAAAGTAGATGTCGATTTAAAATTTATATATTGACAAAAATTGTTATAAAACAACATACTGATTGTATTAGTACTTTATTCCTGCCGATTTTTGGCTTTCAGGTCAAACCGGTGCACTCAATAGTTTTAGATTGGTTTTTTTATTGTAAATCAAAAAAGTCATATAACTTAAGTTTTAAAATTGCCCTGGTCATATTTTTTTATATGATTAAATACGTGTTTTACCCAAGTCCTTCCTTAAAAAGGTGCCCATCGGCTAGTTGACCGTCAAATTATGACCATTCAGCAGCTTTAGTGGTTGTGCGTGTGTTCTCTTCAAACTATTCCCTAGTGGAAACACCAGACCTCTTTATTTGCAAGGCTAGGATGATCCCAATGTGCTTCGTTGCAGAGTAAATAGGACCTATAAAGCCTCTTTTTCGTTTATTTGAAATGTTGTTGTTGTTAGTAGCCCCTGTTCGTTGGACCTAAAAAGGTTTATTTGAAATGAACTGCATTTGTGTGTAAGATTGATTGAATTAGATTTTGAAAGATGGGCATGAACAATTAAATATTTAGAATTAAATTCTTATTCGTTGTTTAAAGTCTTGAAACATTTTAATTTAGCCATAAACAATGCTATCGCCAAATCAATAGCCCTGGAATCAAATGTGATAAATGTTTCAGAGAGCGGACATACGAAGTTTGAAACCATTGCGCTTATTGCACCCAATATGTACGCCCAGACTAATGTGTTTTATGAAGATGAAGTAAATCCAAAAACAAACCCAATAGAGTCAAAAGTTAAGCTTTCAAAAAAGCTAAAAAAACCTACTAAACAAAATTATAATAATTTTACCGAGGTGAAAAACCTTTCAAAGGTCGTGAAAACACCAAAAATAAAGAAATCTGGCTATAAATTGGTTAAAATGTTAATAAAAATTAAGGAACATATGAATTTGAGTAAGTTTGAAAGCAACGATTTGGGAATGAATACCACTTCACACCAATACGAATTAACATTTAAATTTAAGAAATCTCCTAAAATATTATCACACGATTTTAAAACCAACGTAAAGGATGCTGCCTTTTTCAAAGCCATAGATGATAGGTACTAACATATTTTTCTATGCTTCTATTTCCATGCTCCCAAAACTTGATTGAAAAATCTAAAAATATGCATTAAGGTATTATCTCGTAACACTTGGCCATAAAAAATAAATTTAAAATGTCTTCAATAAAATAACTCTACCAAAAAGAAAAAGATCTACAGTTTATTTTAGTATGCACTTAAAGATCAAAGTCGGAACCCAAAAGCACGCTCGGCTCGTGTCAGCATGCACGAAAACGGACGCCATTTAAAACGGCCGGATGGGCCAAGCCTAAACTAGAAAAAAAAGAATCGCATATGTCCAGGCATCAGGCCCGATTCTAGCTTTTCCACTTTAGGGGGGGGGGGGGGGCAAAAAAAATTTTTTGCTTTTGCCGCCGTCAAAATTTTTATTTTAAACAAATTAATAGTAATTTATTATATTCATAAAATAAAAAAAATGATTGCGCTTATAATTTGGATATATGAATTAAAATTAATTGTTTTCACTAATATCGATTGCTTAAAAAGATATTATCAGATTTGGAAATTAATTGTAAGTTAATTTTATCATTTGGTATCAATGCGCATGAAAATTAAAAATATGATATATATGAATGGTATGAATTATATAGAACTTTGGATTTTAGAAAATGAATAGTAAAATAAGATTGATTATTATGTAAACAAATTGTATAAGTATGCTAATTTGGAAAAATATATATGAAAAAACACTGGTTATATATAACTAGTAATTAGTATTAAGGTAAAAATTAAATAAAACATGAACACAATTGTTAAATGCGCATAAAATAAATTGCAACCATGTCTTAAAATAGTAAGCAATAATTAGCTGATTATGAGCAGTATATTGAATTAATCTAACAATTTTATGCTGTTGTTTTGTTTAATTTATAACAAAATTCAACGTCCCAGTTAATGATTTTTCGTGTCCTAGAAGAACCAAATCACCTTTACGCAGGTCACTACTTGCCAGCCTAGTAGAAGTTATTATCCTTTTTAAAGAAAAAAATGTGGCCTCACAACTCGACATTAAAGAGCCAAATTACAAACTTATAGAAAAAATGTTAAATAGATTAGAAAACGCATCTTTGTAATCGTATAAAAATTTAACAAAATCAATAGTAACACATTCTTTGTAATTATTAAGTTTTCTTATAAAAAAATTTTTGGCCACCTCAAATTCTTTGGATAATAAATTTTTATCAATATTACTTATTTTTAAAAGAGGCTCTAGTTTATTTATATCTAAAAAAAGGATAATCAAATTTATAAAGGAAATCTAAGGATTCTAAAATATTATCGGTAAAAAATCTATTATCAAAAGAATCAATAAATAAATCAATAATATTAAAATAAATACTTTTTATATTATCATTAATATTTAAATTATACTCAAACTTATGAGTAGAAAATAAATAAAAATCAGAAAAATCTTTAGGTTTAGTTTTTCTTTTATCCATAGATTAATTATTGTCATTTAAAAAAGTATTAATATCAAAACAGTTTTTAAATAAATCTTTAAATGTATTTGTATTTCTTAATTCTTTTATTTCTAACAAACAATGGTGTATTAAATCAAAAGTTTTGAAAACTTAAATTGTTTTGCATTAAAATTGATTCTTAATTTTAATAAATAAAATAATTTAAATGATAAATACAAAAAAATAAATTGATGATACTAAATATGGTCACAAAACCCCGACGCTTCGGCCCTGTGACCTGAAGATATAAAAAAAATTTATTTTTAATTTTCAAAAGAGTATTTAATATATTTATGTAATTTAAAAAAAAACAATGGCGTCGTAGTGACCACATCACCGATGGGGCAACAGCCGGGGTATGGTCCCGCATTCACTAACTTTCTTATTGCATAAAAAATTTATGAAGGGAAGAAAAAATATCAAATCTTTCCCTTCACCTAAAATTTCAAAACAATCTTTTAAAACAAGATGCAATCGGTGGTTAAAGCAGTGAATATAGAGGACATGGTGTCCAGCTTATTTGCTTAGAAATACTTGAACACCACCTTTTTTCCCGGGCACTACGTTCGCCCCATCGTAGCATTGTGCGATCAGGTTCTTTGGTTCTAGATTATATTCTAACAAAAGATTGTTGACAAGTGAGAAAATTTCTTAGGCATCAGATTTATGAATTGCTTTCACAAATATAAAGCTTTCTGTAAAATCAAATTTTTCTATATATCTAATAACAACAGAAATAATTTCTGTGTTAGTTTGATCTCTCTAGCGGATGAGAAGTGTTGATGAATGAAAACACTTTTTAAAAAAAGTAAATATTTTTAAAATATTATTTTTTAAATATTTTTGGCAGAGCAAATTTGGAAGAAAAAATAAAATTTATACGTATTTAGGGGTGGGGGGGGGAGAGCAAAAATAAAATTACTATGTATTTGGGGGGGGGGGGCAATTTAATTTGGGGGGGGGGGGACAAACATAAAATTACAATGTATTGGGGGGGCAATCATAAACTTTGGGGGAGGGGGGGCCATCTCAGCCCCCCCCCCCCAAAAAGGGTCTAGAATCGTGCCTGAGGCAGATATATCTCATTTTGCCTTATTTCATTTTATCTATTGGTAACAACAATTAAAATGATAAATTTATTTTCACGCGATAAAAGCCCTTACTATTAAACACTGTATTTGGTAATTTGCAATAAAAAAATTTTCTACTGTGTTTATACATCCGAGCCGGGCCGGGTCGGGCCTGAAATGAAAAACAAAATTCCGGGCCAGAATACACGGTCTAATTTGAACTCTAATAAACTATATATGTATTATACAATATTAAAGCAATTTAAAATAATAGCTATCACCCAGCGATTTTTAATGTCGACTTAAAATAATAAATTATATCACAGGTCAACAATTTTTTGAGAGTTATGAGTTAACTACAGAGATCAAACCTGCCATATTGGGGAATATCAAATCCGTTTACCGTTTTTCCTAATCAAACTTTAGTCAGTTATAAACATTGAAAATTTTAGAAAAAAAGGTTAAAAAACCAAAAAAGATTCAAAAAAATAAATTGAAATTTTATTTTTGCATATTCTCAATAGTTAAACTGTTAAATTTAAACTTCAAATAATATTTTCATTAAAAACCGATAATATATCGTGTCGTATTTAAGTTTAGACGGAAATATTTTGTATTATCTAAATGCCGATGTAAGAGCTTGATATATTATTTAAAAAAATTTCCCATATTTGTGGTTAAAAATTTAAGTTACAAAAGATTTTAATATGCAAAAAATTTTTGAATTTTTTCTTTTTAGGGTATATTTAGACCCGTCAATTTGGTCATAAAAGGCCATTTTTCGTTATAGACGGATCTTAGGAGCCAAAGACGAAAGAAACTAAGAAAAACAAAAAACATACATGAGATTAGGCTATCATGGGGATGCATTCTTTTATGTTTTCATAAAATTCTCGTTTCTGACATAAATAATTGTTGACCTGTGTTATATTAAGCTTTCTGTTAATAATTTAATAATCAGTCTTATAAAAACGGTCTACAAAAAAACGGTTACCATAAAACATATTAAAAATGCTATAAAAATTTGTCATTTTAAAAGATTTATTTACTAACAATAATTCGGTCTTATGTTTCGATGTATAATGAAGGCTTCATCATGGTTGGGTTAAATTCCAAACGATTCCTGGTTCGGTGAACAAAACAAACCTTTCTGGCGATAAAATTCTAGGCAAGCATTTAAAAATTGACGCAAAAATGGATGATTTTGATCCGGAAAATGACGTAGCTCCTATCTTTCCTGTCGTGGCTGAGGTCTGGCCTAAGAAAACGGTGAAGAATGCCTTTATTGGAATTTTTTATTTTGTACCATTTTTATTTGCGCAAATTTATTTTTTTTAATTTTAAATGTCATATTTTAAAATTTATCGTTTCTTTGAAATTAAAAAAAAATTAACCTATTTAACCAGTGACGTGCCCATGATAATTTAAAAAAAGGGGGAGGTGGGGGCTCAAGGGTAAAAACAGATGTGAAAGATATTTTTGGGGAATCATGGGGGGTGACATAGAGGCTTAATTTAAATAGCATTTGTAAACGTTTCACAAGTTATTAAAAAAGGTGTACGCACCCATAACTCCCCTTTCGGTACACCAATGTGTTTAGCCGAAAATAAATGGTAAATAGATTTATAATATTTTCTTTTAATACTCCGTGGTTTTGAAACGGCATTTTGTCGCAAACGACTTTGAGCAGTTTTTTTTTCTGTCTAGCACATGTAAAACATGAGAAAACAAAATATCAATTTTTTTGCAAAAACAGATTTTGAACGCCCATATAGCACTGCGGGTGAAATAAATTTTAAAACTAGCTGTTGGGCTTGCATCATATGCTGACCTGCCGATATAATGGTCACATGCTAGCCTAGAGATTCCTGCCTGTTATAATCACGTCTTGTTATACTTAATACATTAACTATAGGCCCCGCACGAGAAAAGTTTTTTTATGACACAATTACAGCTTGGTTATTTAATAACACCGCCCTACCTCAAGCGTATTAATCTGTTATTCCTTTTTTATTAATCATAAAAAGTAAGTTAAAAATTTAACAAAATTTCCCCCTTTTAAATATCCTGGGTACGCCTCTGGTATTATAAACACGGCTAAACATAAAATGTAATTTCTAATTTCATCTTAGAGAGCGCTCTTTGTTGCAGATTCTCACCAATATTTGTTAGAGCCGGTCAAACCTCGCAAACGTAAAAATTCCACAAAGCTTAGTGGGACCTATCATATTTTGAAACGGAGTAATAGGTGGGCCGGTCATACGGGAAATTATGATGGTATTGTGGACTATATAGAAAGTTTGTGATTATAAATTTTTTAGCTAGATTTAGACTTTAAATAAATATTAAATAAGGTGACAAAAAATAGAAAATCAAGTTAAATGCTCTAATCGATTTGGCGAATTTGTGATCCAACTTCTAGTATTAAGTCAAACTAAGGCATTTTAAACAAAGTTTTCCAAAATTAAAAAAAAACAACCATTTTAAAAATTTTTAATAAATAAATTAGCTCAAGATTGGCAAATTACTCCAACTTTTGCCCGAATTTTTATTCAAGTTTGTCGAATCAGCGTTTTAACATTATGCAGCGTCTCCTACTCATGGAAGAGCTACCCCCCTCGGCAAAATCTCAGGGGTTACTTTATCCCCCCCCCCCCCCCCCCCACCCAATTGTCTGAATATAAGCAGCCACTTTAAATCAATTCAATTTTATTTATTATAATGAAATGATATAAATGTTTAAAATTATTGATAACACTGGACAACAAATAAAAACAACATAAACAATTTTTTGAGGGTTTCGTAGAAATTTTTCTTGCGATAACGATCCTGGGTTTAGATTTTTTTCCAATGTCTCTAATTTTTTTAAACCGCCTCCAAAGTTCAAAAAAAATTCACAAAATTTCTTTTACTATTAATTCTACAAAAAATCTATTGGCATATTCAGATTCCTTATAAAAAAAACATATCTAAAAAAGATTATTGCATAAAACTTTTAGCAATTTACTTTCAAATTATTTAGGATCAAAAAACGGAATTTATGACGAAAACCACTAATTTTACGAGAATAAAAAAATAAAAAAAAATTAAATATTTGAAAAAAATTTAAACCCCTTACGTTAATAATGAACGTTTTCATTATCTAATTATATTTTTAAACTTTTGTTACTACCTATAGGTTTTATGATATAGAAGCCCAAAATTTCCCAAAAATTGAAAAATCTCAACTTTGACACCGAATAACTAAAAATCGGCATTGGCTAAAATTTTGATTTCATATTCGTGATCAGCGCCAAATTGACCAATAACCATTGTTGCTATAAATGATGCTTAGGGTCGTCCAAATTTTGTTGTCCAGTGTAATTAAGTCATTATCTATTTGCAATAAAATGTCCTCTTCAGATTTTAACAAAACGAGATTTTGTAAAAACATATCTTCCATTTTTTTAAGAAGAGAAGTTTAAATTAATTTTATCTTGCTCATTGATCTCTCAGCGCTACAGCTGGAGACCGTTATTGTGAGCAAGATTTTATATATTTTTTTAAGGTTTTCAAAACTGTTGTATGTTTTATTTAAAGCCCTATAAGGTAGTAAAATGTCATCTGAATTAAACAAAGTTTCATCATCATCCTCATTACTTTTTTCAACGTCGTCCTCTAGATAGTTACAGAAATTCTCTGGAGTATTTTTTGATTCTTTAAAAAAAATATTAACCATTCAAATATTTGGTAGAAATAATTCCATCTATTAAAGCTTGGCGGAAAAATGGAATAAACATTTTCATTTCTTCAGAAATCAAAGGGCCAAGGTCGTAAAAAGCACATATCTCGTTTATATTTTCCACATTTACTTCATTGTATTTTTTTAACGAAGCTGTGGTAAAATACGAGACTCCTTTATAAAATTGTAAAGTATCGTCATTAAATCTTTCGTGAAATTGCATCAAGATAAGATCCAAAGCTTCAACATATGTTTTAATACGGTAGCTATGAATTAAATATTATTTTTACCTTTTGATTACGTCCACCTCGCCGCGTTTTTGTTTTAAACTAAAATCAACATTGTTTTCTTTACAAAATTTAGAGGTATCCCCAATGATTATTTCAAATTTTTCTTGATATGCATTTTAATATAATAAAACAAGCTTCGTAATTTATTCAAATTTGATATAGTGCATTTTATTAAAGAGATTGTGGCCCCCATATCAAACAATTGGCTTTGGAGTTTGCAAGATTTTTAAATAATTTTTTGATATAGTAAATTTAGGTAAAAATATGCCAATAAGTTACTTTTTGACAACTTTAATAGCAAATAAAATGAAAACTAGCTCAGGTAAAACGGAAAGCACCATGATGTTTAGCAGAAAAAACTGCGCTAGAAAAATGTTCAAAGTTTTTGGTCTAAAATATGAAGTCATTTTTTGTCGACCAGTGTTATATATGTTTTGTGTGTAGACGTGTAAAAAATTGAGAAAAATATTATAAAAATTACCCACTTGGACTGCTATAGTTACCCTCCTTTTTAAAATACCCTCCATAACTGTACCTATCCCCCTCGGCCAATTTTCCTACCCCCCCCCCCCCCCCCCCCCGGAGTAGGAGACAATGACATTATGTACTCTATAAGATTAATTTATTTAGCGAATATTGATTTTTTTAAATAACTTACTGCATTTGCCAAGAAAATGTGAGCAAAGTTAACCCGAAGATGGCCCGGATAGGCAAAATTACCGGACCTTACATTATCGAGACCATATGGTACATTACGAAAAATAACATGGCATTACCATATGCCTTCCTCCCTTATTTGGCATCACAGGTAAAAATGAAAAAGAAGTCATAGCTATCTTATTACGATGGATTCTTGCAAAAAAACAAAATTTTTCACCTATGACTATCCACCCGTTTCTCAAAGAATTTGTTATTTAGGGCGCGTTCAGACTCGTTTTATTTTTTTGAAAAATTTCAAAATTTTTAAAAATTTTAAAATTTTTACCTTTTGACATTAAACGCTTTTTTTTTTCAAAAAGTCGACAATTTTTGTTATTAGCCTTTAAATAGTTTTTCTAAAAGAAAAGTTTTTAGAAATTTTTGAAAAAAAAATAAAATTTCAAAAAATTTAAAATTTTTAAAATTTTTTTAAAATTTGAAATGAGTCTGAACGCGCCCTTAAATGGTAGTTTCCATATAAAAATGGCCTTATGTTAAAAAATTTTTTCTGACATAAAATTTGGTAATTTTTTGATGCCTAGCTGTTTGGGCACAAACTACTTATTGCCCAATTACAACAATATAAAATTTGCTATTCTTTCTACAAATCTGGTTACGGCTCAATTTTTCAGCTAATATTATTTTACGTGAGATAATTCCATATTTTGTCCATTTTGAAAGGTAAACAATATAATGAAACATCACACGATAATGGCCAACATTGCTATCAAAATGAAAGAGGTCCGGGATTATCTAGTAAATCAATAGACTTTCAATTGTCATTATTTTATTTTTTTTAATTTTGTGCAGAGCGTGATTTTGGTGCTTCAAATTGGCGAAGTTAATAAGTAATGAGTTGAAAATGTATATTTTATAGTTTTTTTAACCTAGATTTGTACAAAATAGCCTAATAATGGTTCTTACATTCGATATAGTTGTTTAACAAAGACCCATTTCAAATATAAACATGCAAATGAAGTTTTTACATAATGATTTAGTTCCTAACAAAATGGGCGGTTACAACGAATTCGGATTTGACTAACTCTTAATTTTATTATGGCTGATCTAGCTTTCACTAACTAAATATTTTATGTACGAGCCAGTCGGATAAATTATAATAATTTTGCTTTCATTATAATTTTTTATTTTAGGGTAATTTATTTCTAATGTTGAAACATATTTTTATCTAAAGAAATAATATCACGCGGCAGCCATTCGGCCTATGTACCGAAAATTAAATATTTGGTAAAACTTGTTGTGAAGGCGTTCAGATTTCGTTGATTTTTTTAAAAATTTTTAAAAAATTTAAAAAAATATTTGTCGGTTTAATGTTAAAAAGCTTGTTAAGAACATGACTTTTTAGTCAAGCGTATTAAAATGATAATCAGCTACGTTTGTATGGATTTAGGAGATACAAAAAATAAAATTTCTAGAAATATTTAGAGCAACTGGCCCGGATATAAGAGAATATTGAACAATGATTAATAATTTCAATCTAAACACTCAAATTTTATTCTTTCGAAAAAAACGAATGAACTATAATTGCACAATGCCTTATATTTTAAAGATTACACTGGACAACAAAATTTGGACGACCTAAAGCATCATTTACGGCAACTATGGTTTTTGGTCAAGTTTTTGGCTCTGATCACGAATATGAAATCAGAATTTTAGCCAATGCCTCAGATTTTCGATTATTTGGTGCCAAAGTTGGGATTTTTCAATATTTGGGGTATTTTGGGCTTTTATATCATAAAGCCTATGGCTAGTAACAAAAGTTTAAAAATATATTTAGATAACAAAAACATTTATTATTAACGTAAGGGGTTTACATTTTTTTTTAATATTTAATTTTTTTTTATTTTTTAATTTTTGTAAAATTAGTGGTTTTCGTCATAAACTCTGTTTTTTGATCCTAAAGAAAGTAAATTGCTAAAAATTTTATGCCTTTTTAAGATATGTTTTTTATAAGGAATCTGAATATGTCAATAGATTTTTTGTAGAATAAATAGTAAAAGAAATTTTGTGAATTTTTTTCTGAACTTTGGACGCGGTTTAAAAAAAATTGGAGGCATTGGAAAAAAAACTAAACCCGGGATCGTTATCGCAAGAAAATTCTCTACAAAACCCTCAAAAATCGTTTATGTTGTTTTTTTTTGTTGTCCAGTATTATTAGTCTAATGTTCGATTTCTTTTTAATTTATTTGACACCGCCGCTCAAATAAATTGTAATTATGGTTCCCCAGGTGTCACGAATTATACCTGACGATCTTAAAACGACAACTTATTACTTTGCGCTCCAACGAGAAAGTGATTCACCAACGATCGATGCAGCTATTTTGCTTTCCAATCTCATTACGGCAAAGGGAAGGGTCGTAGGTTGATCGATATAATAAAATTTTTTAGGCTCGGGCTGGGTTTAAATGTCTTTGAACTTTAGGCAAATTATTTAAAAAAGAGAATCATATATAATAATATATTTAGACAATTTAAGTTATAATTTGTGACAGGGCACGCTTACATACGTGGAATATGTACTCCGGATGCGAGTGTTGCTATATCTCACGATCACGGGTTCGATTCGGCACATACGATAGGCCACGAGATTGGACATTTGTTCTAGCTAAAATTTATTAAATTTTTAACCAGAGTGGGAATTGCTCAAGGGAGGAAGGGGGGGGGGGGGGGGGAGGGGTCACTTTTCATTTGAAGTGAGCCCCATCTGGCTACGAATCATGTGTTCTGAAAAGTTTAATATTGAAATTTTTGTTTTGAATTATATCTATCAAAGTTTTATTCTAAAATAGGTAGTTTTTAGCTGTATTTTTATGTTAGTTATTTCTATTTTGACCAAAATGATTCATATAAAACTAAAAATTTCTAAAAGTAATCTAATTCAAAGGTTTAACCTTATCTTGAATAAATTATTACAAAAGAACTTTATCTATACATAAAATATATTCTTATTTTTAAAATATGCCCGATTTACAAATAAACTAGGGCATGGTTACAAAATTTTTTAAATAGGTATTTTAACACAATTTTTGCAGAAAATTCTAGAGTATGTTAGGCATTCAAAAATTTAATCTGTAAAAATAGATTAAGTCAAAATTTTTAAAACGGCCCTCCCCTTCCTCCCTGTCCTTAGCTTTGATCCTTAATTTATTTGATTAAAATATTACTCCTAATTGAATATCATTTTTTTCAGGTTAGGATGCATACATGATCAGGATAATGCATGCGCCAATCCGGCCAAACGTGGAATAATGCATTACCTCAGTTCGGGCGCCAATCGAAACATCTGGTCTGAATGTTGCGCCAAAACTATTCAAAAAACTTTGAGGTTATAAATCACTGCTCGACAAATTTTTTGAGATACATGAGCTATATACAGAGACCAGACCTGCCATTTTAATGATTTTAAAGTCTGTTTGTAAGCCAGCTAGAAACAATGAATGAAAAAATGTTAAAAAAACAAAAAAGTTCAAAAACAAAAAATATATACAAAAAATCATTTATATGTATAACAGCTAAAGTGTTAAATTAAAACTTAAGAGCATTTTAATCTTTTCAGGGCTTGAGGTCGCAAAATCAGTCAATTTGGCCAAAGCTATCAAAATAGCCGAAGAAAGGATTATATAACGAAAAACGAATAAAATAACATGTGGATAATTTCTTTGGAGTGTCATAATTTTCGATAATTACTCCTATTTTGTAGACTTTCAAATAGAGTTTTACTTACCTTAATAGGATATTATAAAACTCTATCTTGTTAAATTTTCGTAACGATTCAAGCCAAAATGTTTTTTGGCCCTAACATCATAGCCCTGTATGTTAGAATTTCAGATTTTATATTCTGTATCAGCTGTTTTCAAAATTTTTAGCTCGCCTGACCCTTTTTGTATTTTATAACTTACAAAAAAGTATTTGAAATAAAGGTTTGAAAGGTAATATCATTTATCGAATAAAATATATGGGCTAATAAATTTTTAATTTATCATTTCCTAAATAAAGTTTTCCTTATATTGGAGATCATTGAAAAAAAAACTATTTAAACGCGTCTAGGACAGACCAAGCAAACTGCCTACTCACTGAAAACCAAAATTTAAATCCCACCCTTAATGCGGACTTACGACCGGGGAGAGACCTTTTTGATGAACAATGCTCCATTACCTTCGGATCACTGTTTTATATCGAGCTTGGGGTCAAAATTAATAAATTTTATATCACAAATTTTGACAATTTTTTCAGATGTGGAAACTAAATCTAATCAGCTACCATCATTTGGATTATTAATACAGTGTATACCGTTTTTTGGCCAGACTTTGTAAGTCTATTATTAACATTAAAAATTATAAGAAGAATTTGTTTCATAGGGCACGTGCAAAGTGAGTTTTTATTTTCGTAAAAATTTCAAAATTTTGAAAAATTTTATTTTGAAATAAAACGCAAATTTTTAACAAGTTTCCAAATTAAGTATATGTACATAAAATGTTTTCTGAAACAAAAAATTTTTGAAAAAAATTTTCAGAATTTTCAAAATTTTACGAAAATAAAAACTCACTTTGCACGTGATCATATATAAAACAGTTAAATATTTACAAATTTACTGGTAGCAAATATGTAATACCTAAATATGTATGCTGGCTGTAACCTGATACTCTATTCAAAGCTTTTTTTGGTCGAGATACAAAAATTGAAGTAAAAAAAAAATAATTAAAAAAAAAATATTTTCACATAAAGAGTTTTGAATGAAGCGCAGGATCAGTTATACCTGCCAATATGCCATTTAGAGATTATAGCAGATTATAGAAAATTTCACTGTAAATTATAAACTTCACAAACCTTTAAAAAATTTTATTGACCTATGTTGTAGAAATAACGCGAAGCATTTTAGCGGTAACCAGGATATGTGAAAAGGCTGGGGCATTGGGGAGGGGTCATTTATCTTTATCCTCTTTATATCTATTGAAACACATTTTGACTTAAATTATAACTTACAGTCAGCATCTTGTGAAATTCTATGGTGTTCAAACAACACCATATACAAAACGCTACATAGTCCGCCTTTAGATGGGACCTCTTGTGAAAGATACAGCAATGGAACGAGCTCACTGTCAACCGTTAAAAATGGATATGTAAGCTCTGTTTTTTTCATTCTCCAAGTCCAGGCGGGGCAAAATCTTGGATCCGGGGACTGGGCTAGGGCTAAACCCAAATCAAATTTTAATAAATTTTGTGGTATATATTGATTTAAAAGCATTTAATTTAAAACTATCATAAATGTAAATAGTAAAGATGTTTCGTGATATTTATTCTGCTATTTTAGGAATTATAATTATGTATTTATAAAATAATGTCCCGCAAAAGTGGTGCAAATAGACGTTTTTGATAGTTAACATTAGATTTGTCATTTGGCTTCCAAAGGTTTTTATTTTACAA